>MU891535.1:0-14771 GCA_036418205.1 Ostertagia ostertagi
AGGGACTAATTTTTGGCACCTGATTCCGACTTGTAGCTTTAAAGGGTTTTGTAAAGTATACGTAAAGTTTAGCGAACAACTCACTTTGATGCCATACAAATATTGTAAAGTTGAAGTGTAACAGGAAAAGTGCGAGCTCCTTATATGAAATCTCAAATCGGTGTATACAGTAGCGGTCAAAAGTGTTCGCCGAAACGGTTTTCCGTGCTTCTCTTTTTTTGCCAAAAAAATCAATGGTGGCCTCGAAAATTTTTTTGAATATCCTGATTCTTAAGACTTGAGGATATAAAACACTAGAAAACATAGTATATCAATCTTTGGAGGGCGTTGCTCAAGCGAGAAAAAATAATGCACTAAAAAATCGTTTCGGCGAACACTTTTGACCGCTACTGTATATCAGTATCAGTTGATTTCATCATCTGAATGAGAGCCATTATATTCTGCACTCATTTTCTGAAAGCAAGACCTCTTGCTTACTCCGCTTGCACGGTTCTGCACCCGTAGATTCAATGGATCCGTCGGGAATTATCTCCACCTCAGTTTCGTTTTTGAAACATGTCTGTCAGAGATCACGATGTCTGCAGGATTTGAGCTAAATTGGACTCAAATCGGCTTAGGCAAGCGATGTGCGTATGAAGTGAATGAGACAGAGCTCAGTAGTTCGTCGATCTAAGGTATTTTCATGTAGGGTCGATTGTGAGGCATGAATTGTGTGATGGAGAAGGCTCGGTCCTCATATTCTGTTGATCCATGTCAGAGGCTGACCTTAAAGCTTCCAATCCGATACGCTTTATTACTTACTTCAATTTAAACCTTGGTATTAGCCCGACCAGTAGGATGGATACCCTGCCGCGCATTTTTGAGTCGCGTCGGTGAAACGGCTTCTGGGCTTCGAGACCCCTCTTTCTCACTCTAGGAGGAACTACCACTTGGCATTTTCTCCTGACCCGTAGCTATGAAAGAAGATTCTACGATAAATTTACGGTAGAAGCGGAAGTATACTCAGCATAGGGGGAGGCAGGTCTTCTAATAGTGTGGAATCACCCTTTCGTTGGCTAAGGGTGATCCCGTAGATCTAGCAAGACCTCATTGTGGCGTTCGCGTCGCTGCCCGCCTTTCGAACTAGCTACCCCTTGCCGTCGGCTGTAGCAATACTGGCTGTTAAGCAGAGGCAGAGCATAGTGTTCAAAGTGATAACGTCAGCAGCCGATGAGCTTGCCTGATGCGGAAATCAATGGGCAAAAAATATCCCAGTTCTCGGGTCCGCAGGCCTTTTTCTCCCAGTCTTTCTTTTCTCTCAATCTTTCGAGCAAACTCTAACTGATTTAAAATGGACTGCCTTTTTCGTCTGGGTGAATCTGCGCTTTAGACCCAAATACAGAACCGCATTGTGAGTCAACCCGATGAGTACCACCAACGATCATCGTAACTTCCCTTGCACCAAGCATTTATAGTATGATCAGCACATTGGCCACTGACTGTTAGTTTAAAGCCTCTTGCACTTACTGAACCGCGTGGCTGTTTGCGCATCCTAATTTGGAAATTCCGTCAGAAGTATTGGCCGTTAAAAGCATCAGTGATACTTTCCGGTCAATTAGAAACTTCGCTCGTCTAACAAGTAATAAGAAGTTCTTCCGCATATTGAAATAGCGCACAACCTACTCTTTCCAGCAATGCATAGCAGTAAAACTTTGGAAGACGACGTGTGCAAAAAAGCAGCAATAAAAATTGGCATTAATTTCCAAACAACCCGGGTGCGCCATAAATATGGTAACAAAGTATTCATGGCAGAGAAACCGTATTTTGGAATGAACACGATAAAAGTTTGCAGATATATTGTCTGCGATGCAGCGAACGAAATATTGCAAGGCCATTAATTGTGGTCACTTCCAAGAGGAGTTTTAGCTTGTAGACGCTGGGGATCCATTTTAAGGGAATCTGAACAGCAGTGGCAGTTATGCGACTCAAAAAGGTTGGCAGGGACGCTATGAATTGTGGTTGACAACCGACACGACAACGCCTCACACATCTACACGCGACCTCAATTACAAATGCGCTGCTGCCTGCGTCTCGATATTTCTGACTGCTAACTCTCTCTTAGCAGACACTGTCTCATAAATTCGCGTTCAAAAAATTACCCGCATGGTCGATTTTCTCAGTGGCCTCTTCTCATTTTTTACCACAGCTACTGCCTCATCTCTCTGAAAGGTCAAAGGTGTGAACAGCCATCACGAGAAGCAGTTGTTGACAAAACTTAAGGCCCAGCTCAGGACATCAGAGACTCGTACCCTGATATCCTGCTATTCGGGAAATCGTGGTACCATTCACAACATCGGGCACCATTTCACCCCAATTCAGCTTCTCTGGTAAATTTACCACAGCTCAAATGCAGAATTTGCGAGCAATTCACGATGAAAAAGCAACCCATTTCAAATTAACCTAGGATGGTGAGTGGTACACGAAAGAAGGAAAACCATGAGAAACGGCCCAGAACCCGAGAAATGGGACCCCTTCCTTGCCCGTTGATTTGCATTGATCTCATCGCTGTGCCCTCTTCAACACTACGCTCTCTCAGCTATCTAATCACTCGCCACGTATAGACCTGCGGCGAGTGATCAGATGATCGGTGGGCGTGCACTGGCCACCGCGCCAAGATTGAGCCATATAGGTCGCCGAGGTCAAATTTTTCGGTGCCAATTGCGCTTCAGTTCGCACCCTCAGGAGGTCCGCGGGTCCCTCAACTAGGTGAATTACTCCTTCGACCTTCATTCTAATCGTGAATTCGTCCTTTAAGTCTCACAGTATCGCACCTCCCACGCTTGGAGATTTCTCTTTCTCACTCTAGGAGGGACTACTTTTTGGCACCTACTACCTATTACCTCCCGAATTGTGGCTTTAGGGGTTTTGTAAAGTATACGTAAAGTTCAGCGAACAGCATAAATTGTGCAAACAACAGCATTGTGAAACTTTACATGCATTATAAACTTGAAATGAAAGTGGAAAAGTGCGAGATCCTCAAATGAAACCTCAAATAGATACACAGTAGCGGTCAAAAGTGTTCGCCGAAACGGTTTTTCGTGCTTCTCTTTTTTTGCCAGAAAAATCAATGGTGGCCTCGAAATTTTTTTGAATATCCTGATTCTTTAAGACTTGAGGATATAAAACACTAGAAAACATAGTATATCAATCTTTGGAGGGCGTTGCTCAAGCGAGAAAAAATAATGCACTAAAAATCGTTTCGGCGAATACTTTTGACCGCTACTGTATATCAGTATTAGTTGATTTCATCAGCTGAATGAGAGCCATTATAGACTGCACTCATTTTCTGAAAGCAAGACTCCTTGGTGATTAAATAGTCGGTGAGCATACCCTGCCAACCGCAGCAAGAGGGAGCCATGCTAGACCGCCAAGTTCAAGTATTTTGCTGCATTTCATGTCATTCCGCACCCGGACTGACAGAGGAGGTCCGTCTATCTCCCACCAATTTCCTCTTCTTCGACCTTCGTTCTCAACGTGGAATCCTCCTTCAAAGGAGGCCCTGAGATTCCGCCCTGCTTTGCTCATTACCACATTAGAGTTCACTGAAGATTGAGGCCTTAATCTTAGCGTTTCCTATGGCTTCTCGTGCTTTCCTTTCCATTTCCAGTTCATTCCGCAGCTCAGTCATAACTACGAAGCGCTCACACCAGTTTTATCTCGTCCTTCAGGTTTTCCCACAACTCAGCTCTTGTGATAACAATCACAACGAAAACTGTTGCTGTACAACAGCCGTTATCCAACGGCCAACACAAAATTCGTCTTCAAACCTGTAATCAAGTTATGAAAAACAAACAAATAGAAGATGAGCTGGAGAAGTTGTTTTGAGATTGGAGATTCCTCTGAACGCCTTCATGGAAAGCAGATCATTTCATAACTTTGAGATTTCACGATTAGAAATCACAAGTTGTTTGTTCATGGAATTACCAAAATAACGAAGCTGTTTTGTAAATGAATTCATTAAGGTCAATTTTCGCTTATATCTGGATGTATGTGATCCTCGCTGTGACATCGCCGGGAGAAATCGAAATTTGGGAAGGACTGCTCACATTTGCCTTCTTCCCACTGTACTGGTTCACGGCCGTTGGATTGCCGATATCAACATAATCACAGGTAAGTGAGAGATGCGAGTGGTAGGTCAAGAGCTAAAGCTAAACCCTACCCTATTTTAGAACCTTCGAATTCCTTCCTCGCGCGCTATCAGCACTGCTGGATCTCATGTGTATGATTGCCAACCGAGGTGAGGAGTCTGATGAAAGAATCATCAAAGCAAAACAACGAATCACAACAGAGCTCGAAGGATTTTCCATGGCTGAAAGCTGCCTTATTGAGTTTTGCTGCTGTTTACTTTTCCATCACCATTTTGAAAACATTTTGCATCTTATTGTATCAATATTGAAAAATTACGTGGTTGCAATGAAATTCAATAGCAAAGTAGTTGCGTTCTCCGCAGGGTTGGGAGCCCTTGGAACCGCTCGCAATCTAGGAGATTACGGTGAGCCTCTGTATGGCCTCAAGCATGCCTGTTTGGCCAACCAGTTTTATGCCATTGATCTGGCCCATCAAGCAGCCTGAGGGGCTCAATAGAGGCCCTACCGTAATCTCGTGAATTGAAGATGGTTCTTCTGCTTCGGCAGAATTAGTGAGTCTAATCCAATGCTTCGTCTTTGAGCCGGATTTCGTTGATCCTGCTGTCCGAGCATTCGAAGAGCACAGACGCGAGTTCATAGAGTTGATGAGGGAGATCCGGAAGAAGAATCCACATATATCACCCACGGAATTGCAGAAGCAGGCTGAGTACGAGATGATAACAAGGTCTGTATTCAAATCACTTTGGGTTCGAGGTGTCTCAGAGGTGTGCACTGAGTTATTCAGAGGTCCAAAATCGCGTGCGTTCTACCGTGTACAGGCTACTAGACGTCTAATTGGCGGTGGAGACATCGTGAAGAAGCGAATCGACAAAGAACATAACAAAGCTATCGACATGGTGCGAATACACCTGCATATCTATTGCACGAACTAATTTTTCCTTCACTAACATACCCACACTGCATGTTGCTTTCAAGTACGACCCATAAGTGCCCTGATTCGGGCGGAAATGTCGACCTCATATGATGTATGTTGGGAGAAACCGAGTGAGAGAGAGTACGAGTTCTATTTTTGGAAACTATTGCATGCCGTCAATATTCTGCAGCTTTTGTTGAATGCTTTCATAGCCCATCGAGGCTAAACTTTCGCATTAGGATAAGCTAGACGATTACTAATAAACCTATAACTCCAGATCTCATGACAATATGATCAGTCGGCGCTATCGCAAGATTCCCGGGCAAGTTCCAGAAATATAAAGGATAAAAGGATAAAAAGCATTTGCCGTTGATCAATCCCTTTTGGGATGCGGCACGCATTCTACTTCCATTTGTACATTCGTAGTGGCGTTTGAATGCGATGTGGCCTATACAATGACTTGCGGGGGCCAGCCGATGTTCAAGTCAGTGTTTTTATCCTCCCAGACAAGTCTGGTACCAATTAACCGACCCCGGAGGGATGGAAGGCTTGGTTGGCCCGGGCGACTCACGACCCAGGATTTGATCCCCGGACCGCTCGCGTGGTGAGCTGGTACTTACCACTAGCACCATCCCCCCCACTAAGCCTGAGGAGGAGCAAAACTTCGGAAAATGAAAATTTCTCAACGCACACCTGATCATTTTCCAGACCTCCCCTAGGCTTGGTCCGATTCCACAAAGAAGGTGCTTCCTGCCGTTTTATATGCCATCAGTGCCCCCGTATCTTGCGATAGCGCCTCATCAGCCTTAACCTGTCTATACTAACCGCATCCATTATGCACAGCCTGAGATTTTTCAGTTGGTGCAGGCACAAGAGAAGCAAACAAGAGAAAACACACATGCAAGATATTCTTTGATCCAGCACATTACACAGTACTCGAGAATGTCGGATCATTTGACGTGGTTGTTGGCAGGTGGGTCCGGATAGTACAATTAAAAATCAAAATGAATTCAGACGTAAAGCCTGATTTGCAGAGCGGGGGACCAAAGATGGTTCCAACCGTGATGGTGATTAGCTAACACCCGAAGAATTGTACCGGGCCAACGCTGGATCGATATGATGTCCTGTCAAGAACTCTTACGTTTCTTATCCGGATGACCAGGACTCATGGTAGCCGGGTTAAGCCATAATGATTTCGCTTTAAAAAGTACTGCCAAACATAGGCACTTCAATATCTTTGTAGATCAGTTAGAAACGAAACTATATTTACAGTGAGCTTTACAGAAAATTAGCATCGACATCGTAGACGACGACGTGTTCGAAGAAGACGAACATTTCTACCGTCATATGAGGAACCTTCGTGTTCGTGACCAAGAAGACGGATCTGGATCCGTGGACCCGGTCCGGAATCGGAGGACTTGCCGTGCCACACTGCTGACGAATGGCCTGCCACTGCCAGCACTTATGATTCTACGGTATGGTAAAAAGTTGGGTATGAAGTACTACCGTAGTCCAGCATACTATTCCGACAATCTTCAGATGACGATCACGCCGGTGTGTTCTCGTTTGAGCACGATCACTATGAAGTTGTTGAAGAGTTGTGGTTTCTTGTCCCTCAGAGTTCAGCGGCATTCGGGAGCCAGAGGAAAGGTTGTGATCCCATATAGGTAGGTGATTAGAGGAAAACGGGTATGCAATAGCAATAACTTGAACGGCTTCCAGAACCTATGACGGATCCGCTATTGGAGACAAGCATTTCGAAGCCAGGGAAGGAGAAGTGACGTTCGATGACAATCAAACTGAGTACGTTTAGTGGTTGTTCCTGTTAAGCTCAATCTTGTACAGGGCACACAATTTTTATTAACCTAGTTTTCGGCATGTATGCCCTTGTAGAACACCTACACAAATTACTCCACCATCTGTACCCTATTTGAGTCTTCCGGGCCTCAAAATGCAACTCCAAATCGAGACAGAAAGGCGAATTTCACTTGGATCGCGAGGCGTTCAGGTCTAATTCTAGGTCAAGTGGCCAGAGTTGCGGGAGGTTAGGGGGCTTAAGCCCGACGTTAGATTTAGGCTTATGTTTGTGCTTGGAAATTAAAGGAATCCTTTGCGGAAAATTCTTGCATTCTTTCTCAACATGAGTGTGTCACTTTGTCACAACAGCAATCACAAAGTTTAATGTATGACCAATCGGTTTCGACGGGAAGCAAACTTACAATATATACACTCTATGGACAATCAGGTAAAATGAACAGGGATGCGCGTTAAATGCGTGCGGATTTTTGAGAGATGGAGCAAATTGATCCGATGGATATCGTAATAGTAGAAGTGTGAGATGTCAATGCAATAAGTCAAATGGCCAGAACGAATTTCTAGTGACGGCACTCCGAGAACCAAGTCGAAGCATTTCCGTCACTAGCAATTGTGACAGATGTGCGGCGGTACTTTGAACACGTAGCAGCGCTTCCGATTTTTTGAATTAATTTTCAAAAAATATGCGAGTTTTTCGGCGCTTTTCATCCCTTACCCGTGGCGAAATGAAGTCACACAGCAGTGGATTTCTATGGCCTGAAATAGAACCATTTCTCCGTGAAGGATTCCTTTGAATCTTTCTAGTCCTAATGAAGTGCCACAGTCAAGACCCCCGCAGTCTGTTTTCGGCATTTGCCCATTTTAGCCTTCCTTTTACTTCCGCGCTTTTTTCGGCTTGAGAATTTCGATCAGAAGAAACTCACAATTATCAGCTTCGAGAATGGAGGACTTTCCGCTGCTCCCTTCCCATACAATATGTCCAGGTGCACACACATGGGATATCTGCTCCCATCTCCCGAACGTTGTGCTTTGTGTGTCAAGGTAACGTTGTCTGGAAGCGCCTAACAAGAACGAAAGGAAACTATCAGTCCTAGGAGTTCTTTGAAAAAACACCTGGAATGAGAGCGGAAACATTTTTCAAGACATCTAGCTTTGATGAGAATTTGTACGAGTAGTGCTAGCATTTAGTACCCAGCATTTCCCCTTCACAACTTCAGTGAGCTCAGCTGTTTCCCTTTCAGCTTTGATGTTTTCAATTATATATAGTCTCATTCTCTTTGATGAACTCGACATCGAGGTCCGCTGGTTCTGACAAACTCTTGTGGTGATGTTCCGGTGGGATCGCCCGATTACGGAGCCTGGAAAGTCGAGCCACTTCGTATAAATCCCGACTAAACGTTTTCGCTACCCTGCAGAAGCTCAAGATAGAATAATACAGTTTAGTAATGATTTTTATGGGTTCTTCCATGAGAAAGCATTGATTGAACACCCGACTGTTACTGTTCCATCAAGGAGAACCGGTTTTTCGTGTTTTTTGTCGGCGTCTACAGTAGGATTGAAGGTGATGTGAAGGGGAAATGCTGATGAGAATTGCCAGAAACTGTTCGAGCCGCAGCGTTTGTCTTGTACTGGAGTACTCAAGAAGCATTGGCGCGCGTGTGTTTAAGTCCGCAGTCCTCTCTGCTGCCGCGTGCATTACCTCGTCTTTGCCCCTCTCAGCCTTGTTGAAGAGGGTTCTCAAGTGCCCGAATACTAGCTAACAGAGCAGAAGCCAAGTGATATTACCGGCTCTGGCAAGAAGGGATTTCTTTCAGCAATTACTCTGAAAATCCTATTGATTGCAAAACTAGTGAGGAGTCGAAGAAGTGGGAAATCTGGTTACAATATGCGCAAGGTTGCTCGCTAGAGAGTAGGGCTCCTATAGCCTGGACTGGAACCGAACGAGAACTCCTATAGCCTGGACTGGAACCGAACGGAGAAATCGGTCTTCCTAGAACAAGGGTTTCATCCAAGCTGTTGCGTTTTTTTGCTTTGCTCTTCATTTATGTGATTTCTCATCTATTTTTCCGCGTTGTCGAAAAGTCATAGGGCTGCGAAAAGGCCGTAATTATCTACTACTATATCTAATACTATATCCAATGTCCTTGCGCGGAGAGGAATTCAATTCTCCTCCCTCAGATCACCAGAGTTGCGCGATCATTGAAGCCCAAGATTGTGCTTGAGCTTGGGCTTAGGCTTACGCTTACACCTTGGCTTCTGCTTGAGTCTATGGTTGCGCTTAGGCTTAGTCTTAGGCCTGCTACGAGCAAATGAGGGCTGTTCTAGTTGTAGCTGACCGACCTGTGGCGGAGAATGAAACACACTCGTGCAGAACTAACTGACTATCTCGGGAACGAACCCGTGACTCCGTCATAACACCGTCCACATCCTCATGATGCCTTCTACCATCTCCCCTGCGTTCTCTGTGCGATACACAATTTCTGTACACGATAAACTCGTGAAGGCTAGAAAGCTAAAGGTAAAAAAATGAAAACAAAAAGTTGAACAAAGATGTGGAAATCCAATTGCTGAATCGCTCTGAAAAATAAGGGCTCCTTTTGGAGTGGGAGTAATAATCTTAAATCATAGATAGGGTTTGTGGCTAACAAACAGCAATGTAATAATTTATGTACCACCTGTTTCTCTGCATTTCATAAACGCACAGATCGAAGGAATCCTTCCCGGAAAATCTTGCATTCTTTCCAACATGAATATGTCAGTTGTGATCACTAGAACAGCACACAAAGTTTCACGCATGAAGATTCGGTTTCCGAAGAGAAACAAACTTACAAAAACTACACTCTATGGACAATCGAAGGTAAGTGGCGCGGAGCCAAAGGCGGGCATGGAAAGAAGTCCGCCTTGGGGCGGCTACGTATCAGGCGACGCAATGAAAGAATCGGGTTAAAGCGCGCGATTTTGGAGAGTAGAGACAAATCGATCGATAGAATAGGATGCAGTAGAAGTGTGAGATGTAATGCAATAAGGCCAGAAAGAGTTTCTAGTGACGGCACTCCAAGAACCAAGTGGAAGCATTCCCGTCGCCAGCATTTGTGACAGATGTCCGGCGGTACTTTGAACGCGTAGCGTAGCAGCCCTTTCGGTTTTTCGAATTTTTACCAAAACAAATGCAATTTTTTTGTCTTTTCGTTCTTATCGTGAACGATGGGTCCCAAGCCAGTGAATTATGGGTGAGATAGAATCACGATTTTTCCGAGAACGATTCCTTAATGCCCGCACATAACAAGAGAGGGCGTAAAACGACGGACCTTATTCGAACCGTTCCCTGCGCTTTATTTTTCTTCTGTTTAGTGGTAGGGCGGTAGATTTTGAAGCTTTTTAGAGTTTTTTTTTGGACCCCAATGCCATCAGTGGAGGAATCTTCGAAGCAGAATCCTGGCAGAAGTCAAGTGAACGGTTCCGTTCAGTCTGCAGGATCAACCCTTAAAGAAAATCAACCCTCATAAGATGTGGCACTGCCTCGCGTGGGAATGCCCGGCAGAAGAGCACTAGTGCCCTGCAAAGGCAGCTTTAGCAGCTCCAGTTATCTCCGTCCGTAGCAGGCTATTATTTGACGCCCCGACCTCTGCTACGCTCTGCCCTCTCATACTGTCCTCACCATGCTCAGGCTTTCGCCTTAGTACAGCTGCAGGCTTTCTCACCTTAGCAGTGCGGCTGAGGGGCTAAAGGTTCGAAGAATAATTCCTTCTTTTACCCGCCGGTCCATTTTGTACCAGTACTTCCATGTTCGTGCACAAGAACCACACCATTTGATCCTGGTGCATGCCTTCAAAGCTTACTACTGTAGTGTTATTAGTCATTTGCGATCATTGTCAGTCATGATCATAAATCCTTAGAACGTACACGTACAAGTCCCATGGATCCTGAGCACTGGGTTGATCCATTACATTACTGCGTGGTGCTTGAGTGTATTGACAGATTAATGAATCATACACGTGTTTCGTCCATAGTTTGGAATTTTCTTACGTAAGCAGCCGGGTTATTTGCAGTATCGACTGTGAGGGTGCAGCTTTCTATAGTATCACAAGACAACTGACAAGGTAGAAAAAGTTGAGAAAAAAGGAAGGCTCATCATTGCTTAGTGCGCCATGCTCTCGACACTAGCGCCGAGATTAATAATTCCTTTTTCATCTGTCGCATCTTTTTATTATCAATTTATTTTTTATTTATTACCGGTACTGACCATAAAAGGTCGCCAAACATCATACTAGCAGGTAGCCTTTTACGATGACCTATGGAAGAAAACGAAAAAAAGTACCGATTGCAAGAGAACCTATAACGAAGAATGGGAAGGGAAAAATCCCATAAAATAATTTCATTGCTGTCAATTTAGAGCCTTTATCGAAATTGGTGTAATGGATACGGAGCAATATGAACGGTCGGACTACTTCTTCATCGAACTCGGCCCACCCATTTGGGCAAAGAAGATGAGCGGTGAGTGACTGATTGTCGAATTTTTGCTCAGCTCCTAGCTGGCTAGAGAATTCTTTCAGAATTTCCTTTTAACTTTCGGTAGGTGTCTTTCTTCTTACCTATTCTTCTGAGACACTTCTCCTTGGAATGTTGTCTATTTCTTGTGAGAGCTTCTAGTGTGAAGCACAGTACGATGTCAATCGTGTCGTGTTTCGTTTCCGCAATACATTTGCACAAAATTTCTACAACAGCTCTGCAATTGTTGCTATGAGTTTGATCAGCCCTCTCCTTACCGCTAACTGCAGCACTTATGCAAGCACTGATTCAACAAACAGAATTCACAAGGTGAACCGATTAGAACTCTGTTAAAAGGCATGGCGTAATTCGAGTGTCGATTCTCAAAACTACTAAAAATCGGTGTTATCAAAAAAGACCGAGGTGTGGTATGGATTATCGCGGCCCCCATCTCCTGCTCTTTGCGCTTTATGGTTAGGGGAAATAGAACATGGATTGTTTGAGGAAATTCTCTATCCTAACACTAGATGCTAAAAATCTGTACACCTGTATCCGCAGGACCCCTCCCCTTTACATAAATCCGCCTACCCGAAATGAACAGATCACATTGATGTTATTCCGTTCCACCTCAGACCAAATGGGTAACACCAGAACATCGGATAGCTATCGGGACGATTTCGACAAAATTTCACGCCATATTAATAGAACGATCGTTGCTCTGGTACACTGCGAGAAGGTGATCGCCGCGAATTTAAAAGCTCTAGAAGAGTACAGGCGGTCTGCGGTACAGCTTATTGCTACTAACTTCGCGGTGAAGTTAAAGTACGGAAGAAAGAGAATGACGGGGTGGAAAAGAAGAAAATAACAATGACATCCCCCCCCCCCCCCCCCCCGCCCCCCCCCCCCCCGCTCCCCCCCCCCCCCCCCCGACCCCCCCCCAACCCACGATACCATACAGACGGAGAAAAAAGAAATTTGGAACCGATATGATACAAGACCGTCAGTATTTTCACGTGCTTTTTAGCAAAAATTAAGCTCCTTCCATCGCAAATTTTTGTTGCATTTTTGAATTTAACGTTTTTTTAAATAGTCAAGTTCTTATTCAGTAAGGGGGCATATAATGCGACAGTTCATATCGCCTGAACCAATCCACTTTTCCGCGGGAAGAAAGCTCTGAAGTGCTTGTGAAAGCTGGAGCGAAATCGTTCACGCACCCAGGGGATTTCCTATCCTTGCAAAAACTGGAACTTCTGTAAGGATCTAAACTGTTGTGCCCACATGCCCCTCTTTCCTCTTAATTGACTGAGTACCGATAATTATTCAGGAACATTTGAATATTACCACTCTGCATCCGCACTTTCAGTTCAGCACAAAATTACACAACCTAGGTTTACCACAGTGGTGTCCATGATATTTATATATGTAACAATAATTTATATATAATATATAACTAGTAATTAAATATATATATACATGAAGGACAGTACTGATAGTTGTCGCCATGGGCCTGTCAACTGAACATTGCCCTTTGCTAAAGTTGTTGGGTTATTTTTGACAATATTTCGAACAATACCATTTCTCTCTCAAAATACATATACCAATTTCTTGTCACCATCTCTCTTTTCCGGGCGACGTAGAAATTTGAAGGAAAACCTGAATTACCTTAACCGCATTCATTCGAAATGAGATGTGATCCAAGTTAATCAGCTCAAGCCCAGAGATGCAGGAGCTGCTGGTAGAATATTTCAGTCACAAGTTTCATGGTTTTTTATGAGCAACCATTTCCATAAATATCCGCGATCTTCATATTGATCATTAATTTGGACATGGAATAAGGATAAGAATGACAGCACGTCGAACAAAACGTTAGGATGCGCCGGGCCCTCTACTACGCTTCGAAATTGACGAAAATCTGGAAATGTACAGAGTCCATCACGATAAGTAGTGATTTGCCGGTGCTTAATTCACTTTCTCCCCGCGATTAAGCTTTTCATAGAAGCTGATCGACTCTTTTGAGGCCGAGCGGGTTAAACGGGGCTCTAGGGTTATGGGATCAAGAGCAGTACCGCGACTCTTACCTGCGCGCTAAAAACGCAGCTCTCATAGGTTGAAATAACCCCGCTTCACCGATGTATCAGCGGTACTTTGTTAATCGGACGCGATTTGACCCGCGTAGCATTCAAAGGTGGCATTCAACGTGCCCCTTTCTCAAACTTGGTATCGACATAGACCATTTGCAAAAGTGTTGCTAAAAATCATGAAATTTGTGGCTGAACTCGTGATGGAATTTCTTGAATGCCTCTGTAGCTTAACGTGTCGTGATTGTGCAGATCTGAGCAAGGTGCAAGAACGATTCCAACGTCGTATGGAACAGAAGCGCAGAGCATCTATTGCTTCGGAATCCAGAGAAAGCAGTGAACCAGGTTAATCCCACGTTTCATCTGTCTGATGCTCGTGTTACCTTTTCCTCACTACTTCTTACGAACGGATAACACTCTCCACATCACCGCTCCCTTTCCTTTGTGATAAACCTTTTTTCAAACTTTCCCATTTGATCAAACCCCTCTGTTTAGTACCGTGAAGTTGTCCAAGAGAGCCACAAGTGAGTACACGTCCTGCACGAGCGCAGGTGTGGAGCTAAGGAGGGATAAACCAACCGCATACTATAGTTAGACGTCAAGGGTCGCATTTTTGGTTCTGACAATGGATTGAACTGGACCGAAAAATTTGTCAAGGGAACTAGGTTTAAAGGCGCTATCCACATCATAACGATAGGAGGAGGGGGAAGGGCTATCCATCGCTTCAAATGGGGCAGCTCTGAAAAGGAGTATAAGTGGATCCGCCGTCACTACATCATGAGGTATTGGGTTCAGGTATGGATAAAGGATAAAGTTGGTCAATCCCTTTCCCGTCTTTTTGGGGTGCACTACGCATTCTACTTTTGCGTATTCGTAGCGCTTTGATGCAATTTTGCCTATACAGTGACTTGCCGGGGCCGCCCGATCCAAGTAACGCGGAGGGATGGAAGGCTTGGTTGGCCGGGCGACTCACGACCCAGGATTTGATCCCCGGACCGCTCGCGTGGTAAGCGTGCCACTTGCCACTACACCACTTCCGCCCAATTTGGGTTCAAGAAAGATCAGTTTAGTCGAGTATTTTACATTTTGTTCCGGTGAACACACAATTCGGGGGGCTTAGTCGGTGAAACAGGCCAGTTTGGGGAGGCATCCCATTTTGCTCTCCAACGCTAAGCCATAAGGATACAAGAGTTTTCATGACACTTATTCGATTCACTTAAAAAATTATCTCTGATAGGGACCGTGTAATGTGGGTGTACTCCTAGCACGCTTTCAGATTGGGGCCTGCTGTGGTCCAAGGAATGGTCCCGGCTAGGATAGGGCCATCCTTTCCTAGGCACAAATGTGTAG
>MU891537.1:0-18549 GCA_036418205.1 Ostertagia ostertagi
TTTCAGATCGTCATAAAGTAGATTATAATAGTGAAGGCAAATCCTACTGATAGCTATGTGAAACTGATACTCATCTTGCTTGTAGAGCCTATTGGTATTCTCGGGGTCCGTTTTTTTTTCAATAGTAGCTTTGCTGGGCTAGGAGAGCTTGAGATCACTCACGTCGATATGAGAAACGAAAAAAATCAACTAGTGAAAGGGACTCTAATAGAGGAGAATGGCGATATCCTTGGTTCAGTCAAGTGGTCAGGCGGTCAAGCCAGGCGTCGTCGGCCTGGAAGGACCCAGCCTGGACTCGAATGAACCCTTTCTTTGTGTCGTGCTAGCATGTAGAACTTCTGAATCCAACAGCAAACAAGTTCAGCAAAAAATCTTGAATAAAGGAGCTTTGATTTGTGGAATTTCGAAGCTGCTCGATGCTCTCTTCTTTCGTGAGCTCTAATCACCACCAGTTTATTTTTGAGAGAGAAAACATACACCTTGGCCGTCACGGAATGCGCCGTTGGTCGTAACACATTTGATTACTAGAGCTATTATTCAACGTGATGCTCTTATTTTCACATGTATGCATGGAACACGATAAACGGCTCAACACTCGCTTAATGAGCCCTGTAGCTGCTAGACGAAAAGGTCGAATAATTATTAAATACAGCACGCTGGCAGAAATAGCCGTCAGCGAAACTGGCATGAACAGCAGCATTTGAAGATATGGCCTGGAAATGTGTAATTAGAAGAAATTTGTAATCATTCTAAGGAGGAAGCAAATCCGACCAAAAATTTCAAAAATTTAAGCAGTATGATTACAGGTTTTACATGAGATTAAAGCGCCCAGAGCTGAGCTTTCGGCGTGTGATAGGTGCAATCAAGATGTTTCTTACTTGCGCTGGAGGAGTTCGATTAGAAGATGCGACATCTTTATAATGCCTCATAAAGGGAATTTTAGACAAGTACATACTTTAGCAGTGCTGGAAATACCTACACTGACTCCATCCATGACAGTCGAAATAGCAGTGCTATTCCAATAATCAAAATGGGCAAGCCGAATTGGAGTAGTAGTACCGCAGAGTAAAGGATAATGACCACGACAACATTTATATGAAGACGGTATGTCTTCAGAGAAAATTCGTGCTTTTTCGCCCGAATTCTTTGAGTAATCCTGCAAAATACTTATTATTACGGTACTAATATTGACTTTCAATTTGAATTTGATAAGCCGAATGAGAAGATGTATCGATATATCACCTAATAACCAATATGACACCTATAATCGTCGCTGATGTGTAGGAAATCACAAGTGATCCAAAAAATATGGTAATCCCGTACGATGTGTAGTAGTTGATCACCAAAGCGGCGACGTCTTCCACAATAATGGCGTTTCTTGGATCTGCTGCTAACATCAGCGGTATCGATGAAATGTTATCATGTAATACAGCATATGAAAGGGTGACATTCAGAAGTATCAAGAGGATACATGGAAGAACAAAGGATAGCCACTTTAGAGTTGGAAAAGCAGCTGATCTCAGAAGCCAGTAATGACAAACAGATATATAGTTCAGAGCGATCAAGTATATAACACCGAAATAACTAAAATATCCAAGTGTAAAACCCGTAGCGAAATAAACCAAGGTTGATACATGACCGAAATTCGAAAACGCTAGGTTTAACATAACAGGATATGGCACAAGGATGTAGGGTACAAATAAGAAATTCAGCAGATTGCACCCCAGAGCAGGAAAAACAACATTACAGTACATGAGAAAACGAAACGGATGTCAACAGCTCAGACTTTGGTTGTTTTATCTACATATAGAACAGACGCCACTGCACGTTCGTAACTTTTTATGCCAATAAACTAGCATTGTGTCTCGCTGAATCCTGAAGTAGATCGACTGTTTTTCATAGCTTTCGTGAACAGCCGGAAAAGTGCGAAGAGTTCATCTTCCCACGCCAACGCTGTCAGGAACCGCCTTCCGCGTCTTCACGCTTTTGTGAATGTATTACTAAAAGAAATGAAATACCGATTCAGTTATAAAAGTTTATATTAAGAGCCTTCATTGAATTGAGAAGTGGAGAGCTATCCCAAGATACGGGGACACTCTCTAGTATTAGTTCTGGGAGGGAGCAGAGCCTCGTGGATTATGGAAATTGCCAACGCATTCTGCAGTCTCCCCTTCGCCGCCTTAGGCTTACCATTAGTCCCGTTTTGGGACGCAAAAAAAGAGTTGGGAGAGCTTCACGAGGTTTTTAGTGCATACAATTCCCACTTGCTCAACATTTAACCTGGAGGTAGAACCTGGACAGTGGATTTATTGAGGATAGTGAATAAGTATTAGGTACCGGATATCTTAGTGTCGTTTTTTCACCACGAGTTTCGGACCACCAATATTTTAATTCAGAATCCGGGGAGTGAAACAGCATATTCATCGAATGACTCATTAGCTTTCCCATTTACCAGTATGAGTGGAAACCTCGTACGATTAAAGCTAGGAATTTTTTGAGTCGAAAAAGAGAGGTAGGTCGGTTTTGACATCATCTGACAAATCTTTCCGGAGTCTTTTTTTGCCACATAGGGTCAAAAACGCACCCTTTTTGAGCACACGTGAGTAGCAGATGAGCACATTTATTAGAATTTCTTGTGCAATCAACTTCGTTAAAGCGTTTGTGCATCATCGATCAGTCACTGCTAAGGTGTCCTACCATTTCAGCACAAGACTGGTGCAGCCCCGTCTCGACTGATTTAACTAGGGCCACCTTTTTGACGACGATTGCGGGCATCACTTCAAAGACTTCACTGTCTTTTGAGAAAACTGTGAAAAACCGATGAGCATTTTAAATGGTAGTATTCCCTCCAACAAATGCAATGTTGGTTTGGTGGCGGAAGTTGTAGCTCTCAGCAAGAATTTTGAAGCATTTGGTACACACATGCGAATTTGCACACTGGACCCAGGAATTTTCAAAAAAAAGTATAAAAATTGGGGGAAAGTTAAATTGTGAACCAACAATAGAAAACAATAAGCAACATATTTCGCAGTATTAATGAGCAAAAAGGACTTTCTGAGATATTGATTTTCCATAGTAATCGGCCCCAAAACTTCCTGAACTCAGAAAAGCGACACTAAGATATCCGGTACCTAATATTTTGCAGCGATATATTCCCTCTCAGCACTGCTCTGACGGCAGGTGTCTCGCTCTGACACTAATCAGGGCGGACAATTGATCAGGTTTTATGTCGGTGGAAGGGACCAAGTAAGTGTGCCAATTACGCTTGCGGGAGAGAAAGGGATTCTGAGGAAGATGTGAACAATTTGCTCTCCCTGGCGTTCTTCCCATCTTCTGGGGTTTGTCTTATTGTCACCTACGATCGGCCTGTTTCCTGTTGCTCGAGCACCATGAACCTACCATAGAATTTCGACTCAGGAAGAAGAAGCCGAATAGTAACCCTGTACAGCGTTTGTTTCCCCCCCCCCCTCAGCTTTGATCTTACGGCAGGTGATTGCCTTTGATAAGTAACCAAGCTCGAGCGATACCACAACCACGTCCAGCCTCTTCGAATTATTCGAAAAAGCTCCTAAGCGGTATTGTTGTTTATTTGATAGTGAAAGTTAGTCGTGATACGGCTAGTGACCAGCTATAAAATGGGGTTCAGTCACCGAGTTAGTTCATTTTTAAATAGGAATGGAATCCGAAGGCATTATATGCTTTCAAAATCCGCGCAATCCCTTGATGGTCAAAGCGGGGATCAGTCGACATTGGATGATGAATTACAGCAACCTAAAGTTGTCATATAAAGTAGGTTTCTCAAGCCGTTATTTGCTTGGACCCCGTTATGTTACAGCAACCTGTGCTGCAAACAATTTGCTAACAGGGCACAAGCGCACCTATATGTATGTTTTCAGCTTTCTATGCAGAACCAATTCAAGCTTCGTGATAGACCCGAGTCAAGTAACAGGTGAAATAGCAGAACGCGGACAGATCAGCATTATAATAACGAGGAAGGTGGGTGTCAGCAGGTGGTAAGCACACGAGCTTAAAGGCAAAGTTCGGGCTCAGACCCACCTAATAAGCCCTTAAAGTGGCTAGAAGTGCATGGGACGCAACTGCAGGCGACTCGCCAAGTTCCCGCATCGAAATGCGTCACTAAGGCGCTAGGGGCCAAGGACTTTGACACGCTCCACCTGTTGCGACACGCTCCGCCCACCGCTCGATATCTTGTCATTATCTCTCATCTCCCTGCCGGCCTTTTGAACTTCTCCGCAACGTAGAGCAAAAGGCTCGTATTTCCTGTGTATTTCACGATTTTTTCCTTTTTTCTCCACTGGCGGTCCACCTCCCGCCCCTACATCACATTTGAGTAGAATTACCTCATCAGTTTAAGCTCGAATCTTGCCTTTAATGAAATTTTTAACTGTCAAAGTGTCTAAGATTGTGTGGAAACAACACTCACAGGGTTATCATCCCCCCTTAGGGCCTTGCGGGCTATGATCACGATGGATGGTGGGTGGTACGGTTCTGATGACGTCATCGAATCTTACTGGTAAACTGATGCCTCCAGAGCTCTGGTGACACCAGTTCATCAGTGACACCGGTTACTTGCCTAATAACGCACTTCCATGGAAATTACTTCTGCGTTGGAGCTGATCCGCATTCATTTTTCACAATAGAATGCTGGCAAGGGTTAAGAGGGATGGGCTATTTGAACTCGAGCAACTGAATTTTGCACGACGTGATCTCTTTCTTCATAGGCTCAAATCCTTGAGCGCTCTTGAGCTGAATGAAATTGATTTACTTTGTAGCTCCTTTCGAGTCAGTTTTTAATTGAGCAATGACGTTAGATAGATCTTTTTCTTCTACTGATTCCTTACTGGAGTTGCTGGACTTTGCTGTGACTAAAGATCAATGGACGAAATATTACAAATCTTAAAACTCTCCTCAATGAGTCCAGCCTCCAAAAGGGAAGAAAGCCAGGAGAAGATAAGAATGAGCTTAGAACTAAAAATTCAGTGAGGGACAGTTTAAATTATGACATTGTCATCTGCCATGCGAGCCATCCATTATAGTATGTATGTTGCTCTGAGGATGCCAGCAAACTCTCCTCGATAGCGCACGCCACACAGCTCCTTGGCGTGAGGTTTCGCGACTTTTTCGTCTGAGCCCAAAGTTTTCAGCCCAAAATCCAGATAGGCCGTGTCTGACGATAAGGGCCACCAGGGCAGCAGGAGATGAAGGATTGTGTAATAATTTATAGAGTAGGAGCGATCTGGGCCAGGCATTTTTTATAAAGGCGAAAACTCTTTCTCCCACTAGGATTTCTGTTTACGCTTGGAGCTCCTCTCATCTCCTGACTCAGAATCACTTCTTCACAGAATCTTGTGCCTGTCTAGAATCCGATGCTCCAGAGCGGAGACATTGAAAAAGTGGTTTGAAAATGGTTAGGCCCGTAGAAGGTTCCAGAAAGTTACCTGTGTAAGGTTAGAATTTTCCGCTGTCGCAGGAACCTGTCGCCCAAATGCCGCGTGATGCAACACTGCAGCCTCTCCTATGGCGTTTCGGTGGAGATCTGATTGGCGAGTTGGGGAGGGGATGGGGTCCCAACGGTCGACGGTTTACTTCAACTCGGTTGGTACGATAGGAGAGTACTGACGCAAGTGGTGCAGCTGGTCCAGCAGAAGGGCTGGTTTGCTCACCCCAGGACTAAGCCTTGGAGAGGGGACGGACCCGTCCTCTCTTTAAGGCTTAGTTCTGAGGTGAGCACCAAATTGTGGCGGTTCTAAGGACCGAGTTGAAGTGGTCCGTCCACCGTCGGGACTCCATCCCCTCTCCCAACATTCAGCATACGGTCTGCCTAGCGACGCGCCGGAGAAAGGGGCTGGTTGTGCCTATACGTCTTCATTAAATACCAACTTCTGCCGCCCCTAAAAGTTTGATGAACTTGCTATGATCCTATGGAATTGCCACAGCTACTTACGTCGATATATTTAAAATAACCCCCCAATAACACGCTCCTTCATCCTGAACTTGGAGGTACTCAAAATCAACTTTCAGAACCATGCCATCGAAAAATCTAGAGTATTATGTGCGATTTTTATGCTCCGAAGCCACAACATGGCGCTGTCTATACTCTACTTGAAATGAAGTTGACATCTACTTCACCAGTCAAAAACGCCACAGTCCTGTCCCACCGCTGACTTAGGCCCTTCGCGCGTTGTCACGCCTCTCCAACTGATTCCTCAATAAAATTCCAAAAAAGTTCCACCATATAAGGGATCAATCTAATGTATCGGCCGAACATGAATGTGTAATATTTTCTATGCTGAAATACGTTTAATTTAATGCGCTTAACAGTTCGAGATGAAAAAAAACCAATGACCGCTAAAAGACACTACCCCACCCTGGGAACGCTATTGAAGAATGTCAAGTGTTAATTGTGTTTAAATTCCAGAGGAAACACTCCACACAGTTCAATATTGTTTTTTATTTCAGCCTGGAAGAGCTCAAGAGGACAAGATGTTGATCGAATACAGTGGCGGTTTAACGGGCAAAACGGTTGTCGAGAGTCGTGCCAATTGAATAAAGATTTTTCCCAATTTTGAACCATTGTTCATCAAAGCGATGGCTTCCGCGTCATTATTCGCATGCAGCACAGAATGTTGTTAATCACAATAGTCTTGTGAACGTCTGACTCGTTGATACGAAGTTATTACGCTTTACCAATTTTCAGGCATAATTATTGTAACTGGAGTCTTGATCCAGTCTGCTTGACAACTTGGGTATGGCACTGGTATTTAGCCACTTTTTACAATTTCTGCAGGGTATGGTTTTGCTCGGGCAGGGATCGAACCCGAAGGTAAACACTTGAACCCTTAATTTTAAGCACTCCCCTATCAGTGCATCATCACCGGAATTCCCATAGTAGTAAATATAAAGGAGAAGCATTTGCATTGACATCTTTTTGGGTCGCGATTTCTAACTTCCTGGTTTGACTGCGATGTGGCCTAGTACAATGATTGTGGGGGCAGCCAATGTACAGTCAGTGTTTTTTTTCCTCCGACAAGCAAGCCGACCCACAGTGCGCGAGACAGGGGCTGGGTTGGAACACGATTGATGAACGTGATGGATGAAAATATGCCAAATTTCAAATGATACTTCCCATGTTGAAGGCACGGTAGATCTGCGCTGAGTGCAGCACCTTGGAAATGCTAAACTCGCGCAGGCTTATCGGAAACATGAAATATGTATTTGCCTTGGCATTCTTCATATGTGCTGGGGCCTATTAAAAAGAGGCTTTGACGTGTCAAATTCACAACCAGCGTTTTCTTTTGTCGCAGAAACTTTGTCCGTTACTGCAGGAAGTTATTCGACAAATGTTCTCAAATACCCTCTACTAGCGGATGCAAGCCCTCCTTCGCTGTCCTCAACGTTTTCAGAACGCGACGTCATCTGCCATCGTGGTCGACGCTCACGGGGATCTACAGTAAATGCTCCAGGCCGAAGCTCTTACTTAACGCGATACCCAGGAGATCCTGTGAAGCGGTCCTTCGTCTGTGAGGTAGTACCAGCAACATCTCAGCGAGCGTAACAGTCGCGTGAACGAGAGGCGCCGAAAAGGGCACCTAGGTCTTCTCAGCAAGCTGCAGCGGATGCCGGGCCCGGCGACTCTCCCGCAGGTGTGGTTCGCGCAGTGCGAGGCCGAGTGTGCATGAATGAGCCGTCACATTCTGCTTGTAGGCGTCGTTGAGCGTTATACGTCAATGATTGCGTGCGCAAAACCGCTGCAAGCTTTATGGTTCTTTCTTTAAATCAGCATTATGACCGAATTTCTTCTATCTAAATCACTATTATTGTTATTATTCGTTGTATCATTTTGCAAAACCTTGCATTTTCAAAATCTACTCTTCCAATGGTCTAGCAAAGTGTTAATATCAAGTTCGGAAAACTCGTCCGGTTGCACCTCCCCTTGAAGGCTAGGCGAGATGTTACTGGAAGAGTGGAGGTTCCTGTTTAGGCTTCATCGCGGGTTTTTTCGCTGTTTCTTCCATTTCCATTCAACAATGCACACTCACACATCGTTTATCGCTCTTACCCCGCAAATCCATGCCTGAGTTGTGCCTTTATTTTTTCAATCAATTCATCGTTTGATAGTTAAACATTAGCTATGAATTGCTAACCCCTCGGAGACCGCCTTTCTGAAAATGTCTTAAATAGTATGGGATCCGTCCATGACCCCGTTGAGCACGACCAGTACACCATGTTTTCAGTGCTAATTATTTTTTTTTTTTTAGTTATATTTATTATTTTTTTTTTTCCGATTTCGTCCACTTGAGGGCAACATGAAGTTTATTTTATTAAGAATGTGCTCTTATTTACACAGACCATTCAGTTCGCAATTTAGTAGAGTGTGATTAAATTGGTTGGAATGTGGCGACAGAATGTTTTTTTACTGCGTCCTGTATACAGACTGGTCCCCCGTCAATCGCCGAGACCTTTCCCATCGCTGCGTAATTTTAGGCCTTCCGCTGTGGTCCCTTCCACTTATGACACCCACCTCGTGAAGGTGACGCGTATGCAACAAAAAAGGGGTTTCATATAATAGAGGCCATTCGTCATAATGCCATGATATGACGGTAGATATGCTATACGAAGTGCACCTTGGGCCTTTCGGTGACTAGGTTTTCCGTCTCCTCTTCCCATCCTCCCCTCCTATCTACACTGTCCTCTAGGTACCACTGCAGCACCATGTGAAATGGCTGGAAATGTGCTCAGTAGGTGTGTGTATAGGCGTGGGGGTGTTCCAATTTGCATTCAAATATTGATAGTCAAGCCCTAACCGATCCTGTTAGCGGTTGCTTATTCCAATAGCTGGTCTTATCACTCACTTTATTTTGCGGACGGACAGACAGACAGACGTACATACCAAGCCGACAATCAAGTTAGCGAGCGGTTTATCAAATAGAAGGATGTGCCATGTTTGCGTTCGGCCTATCGGTGTGTAATAGTCACGATGACAGTATATTGGACACTGGTGGTATTTATAATAGCAATGAGGCTTGTCTGATGATGGTCGAATGATACTCAGCTAAAATTCATTATCGCACAGGTCAGTTGAACTTTGTTGGTGGAGGTATTTCATTTCTGCCACAGCCACTGGATACAGTAAAGCACGAATTACTACATTTCCGGCGTTCTCGAATACCAATAATCTTCAACAATGCTAAAGTGCCAAATGCTCCTCTAATTATTCGTATAGCAGACTCGCGAAATGGACGAATAACTATCAAATACATAATGCTTGTAGAAACCGCGAATAACGAAACTGGAATGAATAAAATAGTCACCAGAGAAGGTCTGAAATAGATTGACGTCTCGCTGCAGTGGTTTCTGATCTGTCTAGATAGTAGTTTTCATTTCCTTTGTCACTGCATGCATATTTCCGAATCACGTTTTTGAGCTACATTATTGACGTCGAGATCGTGAGCTGAGGGCCTGACGTGTCTTTCGGTTGAGTGAAGAGCGAATCTTTTGAAGTGATTCTCCATTTAGAAACACAATTCGCTCTGAGCTCAAAGCTTTGAGCTCAAACTATCAACGCTTCTCTCTCAATGTTTCGTGTATTTGAAAAAAACGCCCGAGTTAAGGATATCTTAGTACAAATATCTGCACTACTTACAGGTTTTCTTTCTGATTTTTCATTCCCGTTTATCATATCCCTCAGAATTGCTGGATAGTTTTCTATTGCAAGTTAAAGGCAAACCCCGGGATAGCCCGACTAGTGGGAAGTATACCGCGAGGGAAATTGTGGGTCCGTACCTTCATAGGTCGTTCCAGCTCCGTTGCCCGAATTGCGCGATTAGAGCGCTAATTTTCATGAATTTTTTTAGTTGTTTAATTGAAAATTAATTACGAACCCGCAACCATCGACCTCCGCTGCAACGCTTCCCACCCTCCTCGATATAGAGATCAGCGTGCTCTCTCGCGTGTTTTGTCTTCTTTGATCGCCCTGTCTCGCCATCGTACCACATCCGACGTTACTGTAGGTTAAGGCCTTAATTTTAGCGTTTCCGATGATTTCTCTTGCTTTCCTTTCCACTTTCAGTTCATTCCGCAGCTCAGTCATCACTACGAAGCGCCCATACACACAGTATCCCGGCGTTTGCCTTTAAGCACGAACGTTTGGACACTTAATGTGTAAAACGCTGTTACGTTACTGCTGTTACATTTTTGTCTTTGAGAGTGCTCAACGGTGCGACCCAACACACTTGAAAGACGAATCCTTTACACTGTAGGGCCTAATCCAAGTGTCAACCGATGTTCATGATGGCACTCAAGTCCCGCCCCCAAAGGATAACAAGAGCGCGGAAGGCGGCGTTGGGATCGGCTTCGGTGGGATTCTGCGCTCGCGAGGCGGGAGGCTCTCAAGCCCGTTCGCTGGCAGCGACTACCCACCACACATCAGATTGTTCGGTCGGAAACCCTGGCCGTACGGCCAGAGGGTTGAAGTCCTTTGTCCCGTGCTCTGGAGAGGAAACCGGGCAAAATAGGACGGCTGGCGGACTCGCTTGGAACGTAGACCCTTCAAGATTCAAGAAATTCAAAGCCTCACGCGGCAAAACTTAAATTTCAAGCTCCAAATTCAAATCCCATCTCTAAACCCATGACATGTAATCTTATTGCTATTTTTTTGGCTCACTGGTACGATTATAGAGTTTATAATAAACAAGATTCGCAGAGATAGTGTTTTCAAGAGAACCACCAAACCTTACATTTGGGAGTGATGCTCCAAAACATCAAGTTCATAAAGGTCAAAGGAGAAAAGGAATGAATCAAGCTACAGTACGCAGCCAATGTTGAAACTTTCAGATCGCAGATAAGCACCGGGGTGCCGGGAGAAGGGTCTTCCCGGACGTTTACTGTCTCTGATTTCTGCCGTGCTCTGAACGTTAAATCGTAGTAATTCGAGTAAACGTGAGTTAACGGCGGGAAGTAACCATGACTGGACCCTAGTGGCTCCAGTCACTCCCAGTTACTCTCTTACAGAAGGTGGCGAAAAATCATGCGCTTCATAAAGCATACAACTAACTCTCTGCAATTGTTTGCTTCAAAATTTTCGAACTTGTTTCAACTGCGAAGAAGTTTTTATGTGGCCGCCGTCATTTTCGATGCAGGCCTTAGCCTATTTTTTGGGCATTGTTTTTTTCGATGGTTTGTGCCGGAGAAGCCTCATCGTGCTGATTTCATTTTTCAAATTTTTCGGACATCTCTCAGTAACGGTTAGCAAACTTTTTTTATATTCCTAGCGGAAATAAAGTTTAACGCGTGCAGTGTAGACTGGATCTGCTCAACCCTAAATATCGCACCTTTATTTCTTTCTCTTGAGCGTAATGCCAACTGTGGGCACGACGAAACAAAATTTTTGAGCTCTCCCTCTCGAAGCCATTCACTTATGCAATGGTTGCTCTAGAGAGCTCAAGCGTTTTTATGAATAGCGCTTGTGAGATTCTTTCTCAGCATACGGTCTAAACGTGTATAAAGGATTTCGGCAAAAAGGCACATTTTATGTGCGAAACCAACCGATTCAGGAGTATTTATGACCGGATTTTCTGATTCTCAATTCTTCGTGAATAGCAGTTTTCGCAAGGCTAGGTTTCCTAACCATGTGAAAACCGCTTGCAAATGTAATGAGCATATTCTGATAACGAACAAAAAAGAATGACAAGGATATGAAAACGCCATGCTTGCAGAGATGGGAAACATGAGAACCGCTAGACTAGGCCCACATCCATGCCGCGTATGCGTCTCATATTCGTACCAGTTGTCGCATCAAATATAACCTCTGCCCAGAAAACAGTTTTGCAGATTTGAAGCATAGATTCGAGCCTGAGGAAGCATCACATGACCCATATCTCATCCAAAATGGCCAGTCAGACCCACTATCATGGTTGTTTACAACGGCCTGCTTGAAAAGGATCCACCAAATGAGACCTAAGACAATTTTTCAAGAAACTCAAGGATTTTCTTCACTTTCAGTGTGCGAGATCGCCACAGTCTCTGAGGTTGGCCCCACTGTGGCAAGAGGATCTTCTAGCGCCCAAATCATAGAGATGGGAAAAGAATGAGTTCTGGTAACAAAGGTGACTCAGTTAGGGGTTGCTTTGCAGTAGGAGAAAGAGACATGAGAAAATTAACATTTTTGGAAGCCCAAAGAAAAATAACACTGTCATAATTAACCAACTCACATCGCAGTCATCCACGATAAGCTGAAAAATACTGTGATGACGACCAGCATAACGGGAAGACCCACTTGAAGAAATAGTATTACACAGTACATGACAAGTGCAATAACCACGTTGATGTGAAGGCGATACGTTTTTGCGGAAAATTCGTGTTTCCTCGACCGAATGCGTAGAATTACCCTGCAACTGTGCTGCCTCATTGAAAAAAGGAGGCAGAAATTATACGGAATTTTTTTTGCGGTGCGGGCTCTCGCTTCGCTTTTTATTCTTTCCTAGTATTCATTAAGGTTTCTCATGAGTTTGTTGAACCTTTTCCCTTGATTTCGCTAATTACCGCCTCCAGTCAACAGCTTTATATTATACCAGTTGGCTGCGGCACGCATTCGCGTGCATCACACGGGACTGCATTGGTATGAAACAGGGCCATTGACATTTTGTAGTCCACCGTGAGAAACTCTGTGAGTCTTCGGTGGCGCCCATAAACAGCATTTGGCCCCATTCCTTCGCCAACCTTTATCCACCTCTCCAGCCTTAGTACGATATCACGTAGCACAATTGAGCTCTTCAATCACGCTGCCACCACCTTATAGCAATTTGACCTTTCTTCTATTGATGGACTCAATCCACTTTTTCCCGTGTTCGGAACTTTTTGAACTCAATATTATGAATTTTCGGGCAAACTCCGCCCCTTTGTTGCTCGTCCCACCCACCGATGGCAGTTGACCTCCCTTCGTTGACAAACTCAATCAACTTCTTTCCCGGTCTCCAGGACTTCTTGGAACCGTGTTATGGATTTTCGTCGCAAACTCCGCCCACTTGGTCCATGCCCCGCCCATCATTGACATTTATCCCCACTCTCTCGAGCTCTATCCTACTTTTTCCGGCTCTCTGAAGACTCCAAAACCGGAACCGAACCATGAGGAACCTGCTAGAAAACGGGTCTGTTCAGCGACACTTCTCCGCCCACTGTGGTGGCTCGATTGCTGCGGAGCCCACATTACACAGTGGCTTCCCCAGGTTAACATGTTCTGACTCCGTAGGGTTCTCCCAACCGAATTATCGATTTTTTGTTAAGCACTGCTTTTTTGGAGAACGCCCCGCCCACCGAGGTAGGGAAGTAGTGTAATAACAGGTGATTTCACCTGTCGTGTAATGTACTGTCAATTGGCTGTGAAAGTTGTCATATCCTCAGAAATCAATAACCGTGTATCGGAACTTGCGGCAGAGATCTACGAGCCTTCCCCCCTTTGGAGCTGGCTAAACCAGTGAATTGGACTATTTCGAAGAAAAAGGTCCACGAGAGAACCAATATGTGAATAATGACAATGAATACGACGGTAGTCGTACTCTGGTACTCTTAAGTAATAGAGTAGGCCTACGAATGACATGTCGAATTCACTTTAAAGATGGATTCGTGGCGCATTTTGGGAGCCTATTAGCACGGAGTGTTTTTCTTTTTATCAATTTTGTTATTTACTTGATTTTGTCGTACTATTATATTGTTATCAAAGCCGATAGTGTGCTGCTTGCTCACCTGAGTATCATTGCACTACCAACGATTGCTGCGCCAGTGTAAATAAGAAGTAGTGCTATCAGGCACAAATCGACGCCAAACGACTGAAGGTAAACCGGCATAGCGGCGAATTCGTTCACAAAGACAACGTTTCTTGGGTCCGCTGTCAACATCGATGAGACTGACTGCGTGTCAGTTATTATCAAGTAAATTAATGTAATGCTAAAAGGTGTTATAAAAATAACTGGAAGAAGAAAAGCGGCCCATTTTAGAATAAGAAAAGCTTTAGATCTCAAGATCCAAGAATGGCAAACTGATATGTAGTTAAGTGATACTGAGTACGCAATGCTAAGAACGGCACACGCGCCAAACCAACAGAAAAAAGCGCCATAAAGTAGAGTTATTTCACGACCTAGTAGTCTGGTGGGTCCCATACTTAAAATCACAGGATATGGTACAATGATGTGCGGCACAAATAGCAGACAGATCATATTACATTCTAAAGCGGGAAACACAACATTGCAGTACATAAGAACTCGAAACGTCCCCAACAGCTCAATAGAAGCTGTTTTCATGACGTATAAAGCAAATAGTATCACCACATTCCGTAGCTATGCCATAGAATAACATTGTTTTTCGTTGAATTGGGAAATATACCGCATGTTTCTCGTATACTTCAAATATGCCAAGAAAGTCTGACGAGTCCATCCTTCTGGACGCTGCTGGGTAGACTCAACTATTCTGAAAAACCGGATTTTCTTGACATCTTGTTGAGTCCTGGAGAAGATTCTCCTCTTTGTAAGTACCAGAGGATGTTACGTAAACCCAAGTCATAAAATGTGGCCTCGTAGTGTCTTGAGCGCGTGGTAGCTCATTAATTTTCAAATAAATGTTCATCACCGCCCAACCGATTTCCTTAAACTGAGGAGGGTCGCCAGCAGGAGTCGTCTAAGCAACGTATCAATTTTTAAAACAGTAGGCGGAGCCGCGACCGCGAGCGTGCGGAAGTACGACAGGCCAGGCTGCGGGAAATGTGCAGAAAATAATTTACTGGTGCACCCTCAATTAAAGGTATGTCCCAGGATCACATTGGTGTGGCTCTGGCACACGAATGCGAATGTATGGGCGCAAATGGGCCGACAGTAAAGAAAAAAGAAAAGAATCCGTCGGAATCGCTTAGGTTGAAGGGCTCACTCACCTTCTAGTCGGCTGTGCTAAGGGAATGAGAGACTAAGCGCGGAGAGGAGAGTATGAGGCGAGAGAGCGCTACAGATGAGAGAGTGCAGACAACAGCCTGATAAGGAGAAGAAAAAATCCGCAGCTCCAGCAGCTTACCTTGCAAAACCCAAGCGCTCTTCTCGGTGCTCCGTGCAGAAACCACATTTGTGATTGTCCTCTAGGGGTCCGTACTATAGAACGAAGGAAAGCGTTCACACGTTCATCTCTGCCTGGGTTGTGCCTTTAATCTAAGGTGTTCTGCTCAGGCGGTTTTTTTTTGACGCGTAAAATGACCGCTTCATTACTGCGTTTTTTTGTGCGTACACAAAGAAAGCTTGCATAAACTTGTTACAGCACCAGGATTGACTAGACCTGGGAAAACAGATTTTGGGCACGAATTTACTTATTTACTGTCTCAAAACTGAGATTTCAATCGAAATTAGTAAATGACAGAGGATTTGACTAAGTGGATCACCGGATGGGGTCTGTCGGTCGAGACAGCGAAATCGATATTTCAGGCACGAAGACGCGCACGGGCGCCGGTGCAAGTGGTGCAGGCTGTAATTTCTCTCACAATCGACTAATATGGTATACATTTGCAACGGGACAAACTACCCCTGATGACAAACTTCCAGCGAACCTTGTAATCATCCGTGGTCTGGTGTCGGCCTTGTAGCGCGGATTGCAAAATCACACTAATTCGATGTTATGCACGTATTCTTCGGATGGAGGTGGCTCCCGGCGACGAATTTCTAGCCATATTCAAGTCATGGACAAGTTTCTATAGAAATCCGGCTCAGTTTTCGAGAAGTGGAGCAGCAAAGGGGAAATAGGTCGATTACTTATCCCTTTCATTCTTCTCGAAATTATACACCGCAGACTTAGGGCATACTATATCACAACTTCGAAACACGCATTATCTGTGACTTACATCTACCATATGATCTGAGCGTCTACGCACTGCCTACATTAGAAAACTAGACTAAAGGCCCTCGAAAGCGACGTCATTGTAATAAGTGTGCAATGGAAAATGACTCCTTTGTGACAGCTGATGGTAGAGAATATTGCTATTTTAGCATGAGTGTGGCGCGCATCAGGCCGTTGCGGGTCCATACCAGGGTGGGGCAAAATTACTGGTGCACTAAATTTTCAATGGCATTTTGACAATAATTCTCACAAATCAATTCTAATTATCAATATTATTTACTACAAACATGACAATACAAAAAATGTTAATGCTTCTCAAAATGATCTCCTTTAGCCTTCACACAGTCCTTCAGACGTTCGACAAATGCTTCGCATGTGGCACGCAGGTACTGGTCATCGATTTCGTCCCAAGATTTTGAAAGCGCCGCCTTAAGAGAGTCCAAGTTTGGATGTCTGGTAGAACACGCTTTGCTCTCCAAGATGGACCACACAGAGTAATCCATCGGGTTTAGATCAGGAGAACTGGAGGGCCATTCGTCGTGTCTGATGAAGTCGGGCAGGTGCTCGGCGCACCACTCCTGGACCATCTTTGCTTTGTGTGCTGGAGCAGAATCCTGCTGGAAGCACCAGTAGGCTTCTCCGAAATGGGAGTTGGCCCACGGCTTGAGAACTTCCTCCAGGATATTTTTGTAAACCTCTGCGTTGATTTTTACACCAGCTTCAACGAAAACAAGTGGGGTCTTCCCCGTAGAGGTGACTCCTCCCCAAACAAGAATGGACTGGGGGTGTTTTCGCTCTTTCCTGGAGTCTTGCCTTGGTGGTAGCATCAGCAAGTGATCCTGCAATAATCCTCTCATTTTGGGAGTTGAAGGCTGGATTCAGAGTAAAAATCTTTTCATCACTGAAAACGATGTCTCGGGCGCGTGCCACCGTGAATCGCTGCAGCAACTTCTTGCATCTCTCCAATCTCCTTTTCTTCATAATGTCCGTCAGGAGTTGGCATTTCTGCAAGCGATAGGGGAACTTCCTTAGCTTACTTCTGACAATCCTCCTCATTGACCTCGCGCTTACTCCAACGTCTTTCGCCATCTGGCGCATCGATCTCCTGGCCTTCGAATTCTTTCTCTGACGAGCCTCACATTTCTCCGACTCGTAGCTGTTGTGGGACGTCCTCTTCCTTCCCTGTCCTCTTCGGTCTTCAGTTCTTTATAGCGTCGTACTGTATTCTGAACCGTCCTTCGAGGTACGGAAAGGATCTTCACAATTTCTCTTGTTTGCTTGCCGTCGTTGTGAAGTTTGATGATCGCGCTCCGTAGGTCAGAACGACGGACCATTTTGTATTCGAGTACGTAGGAATTACGCAACCTCCAGGCAACATATCACAAGCGAGTGAAACAGGAAAATCTCCAAGAAGTGTTAAAAAATTCAAAACGTATAGGTGCACCAGTAATTTTGCCCCACCCTGTATTTGTGAATCCTTCAAACTTTCTGTGAGATGCTTTTGTTCAACAAATGCTGAGGTGATGGACGAATACTGATCACCCCGTCTCATTCTTAGGAACGAAAGGATGTGGTTCGTCTGCATGTGAAAGGACAGAATAAGTTTCCGAAGTGAATCAATCCTTTTTCGGGTTGCGCCACGCACACTACAATACTGGAAGTTCGAAAGTGAAGACACTGTGCAAATGACCTGCAGGGCCATGCAGAAATGGGTTTAAGTCAGTCTGTTTGTCCTTGAAAAATCCTGTACTAACACCGACACGTGAGCGATGGAAGGCCCTCAGTTGGCGCTGAATCAGAATTCGTATGTTGAGATTTTCAACCCTGACAGAGCGCGGGACGACATCACATAACCACCCCTGCCCAAGTTCTCGCAGAGTATGATATTTAGAAATAGGATGTCAATAAGTCAATAAGCAATAATCTTCGCTCCTATCCCATGTGCAGCAACAAACTTCCAGAGTCAATTCATAGGATTTTATGAGAAAAAACCTCACCTTCAGTACCGCCGAGGCGAATGGCAGCTGCAATACAAATTCACCTCTTGCAAACTGCTGCAGGTGAAATCTTAGTCATTTCTACAATGCTTAGAGATCAAGTATCACTGTATCGACTACGAGCATGACGCAGAGTTCGGTCTTGGTTACTTTGAAATATTCAGATGTAGAATGCCAAATGCCACTATTCGCCAAGTTAAATGCTATTGTTTGGGACAAATTAGGGTACTTAGAGCGGTGGCCGCTAAGCACCATTGATCCAGAGGTTAAAATCTAGCGTTGGATGCGATAACATTCTTCAATGCACTCCTCAGAAGTCACTGTAGTTGCGCTGGACTCTGCGAAAGGAAAAAGAAAGGACAGAGGGGAGAGACGAGCACTCTCTGAAGTGTACCGAAAACGCCGCTGAAAGTTTAACTCTCTAGTAAAACAAAGTTTACGTTGTCGAGATGCAAAGCTCAGCCGTTTGACCGTTACAATATGAGAAAGCAGCGCCCGCCGCGTGCTCAAAGGTAAATGTCGGAATAAAACTGGTGTAATCAGGGTGCTTCTCAGTAATGACTGAGCTGGGAGTGAACCGAAAGCGGAAAAGAAAACAAGAAGAAACCATCGAAGACGCTAAAATTGAGATCTTAACCTACAGTAACGTCAGATGTGGTAGGATGGC
>MU891539.1:0-19844 GCA_036418205.1 Ostertagia ostertagi
TTCACGGTGTTCGGCACATTTTGCAGAATTTATTCTCTCTCAGAATCGTGAGGGCGTCACCATCGCCCAAACTTCCAGCGTGCTCACGAGAGCGATGTGCGTCTACTGGTATGGGAAGCTTTCACGCTCAACGGAACGAACATCACCGAATGCTCCAGCTACGTGTACCTAGGTCGGGAAATCAATATGATGAACGATCTAGCTCCAGAGCTGAGCAGGAGGAAACGAGCGGCTTGGGGAGCGTACAAGAACATCGAGGGAGTAGTGAAGAAGACGAAGAACATCCGGCTCCGCGCTGATATCTTCAATCCTGCAATCCCTCCTGCCTTATCGTATTCCTCAGATCTTGGAATATACGCAGACGAGCACGTGGTCAGCGTAATCCGATGCGTTGTGCTAAGGACGATGCTTGAAGTTACTCCAAACACTCAAGTGCGGTGAGAATCCGGAGTTCGATCATCGACATTCGGATATCAGGGGCGCTACTGCGCTGGTCCAGAGCGACCACCGACCGAATCTTTCGGGATGTCAAACACCAAGACGACCGGAAGTCAGATGATTCTTCACGATTGCCCCAAACTAAAGGACTAATGAATTCTCCACCGAAGAGGATCCATTTGAACGCGCTGGTATGCGACAGGGAGCAAGAGAACGTAAAAGCGCCTGCTCAAGGAAGGCGTGGTGGTGTCTTCTCGAAGACGACGTGGCGCGTGGTCGATGAGCTCGATGAACAACGGGACGCCAGGTGATACTGACTGTGTGGGACTTCGGAAACTCACCAACAAGAAATCCGGCCTCTGCTTCATTTTAGATAGGTCTAGTATCAGCCGGATGACCCCTACCCATCCAACTTCAACGTGGGGAATGCCCTCAATCTAAGCCTGAAATTTCAATATATTATATTTTAGGGCACAAATGTCGTGATTGCAAACGGCGGTCGCGACCCGTGGAATCTGGTAAGCAGACTCACGTCGAAGGATCCTACTGTTGTTTCGTATGTTGTAAAGGGTTAGTTTACCCTTCTCCTAAACCTTCATTCAGCAAGATTATTTGACGGTACACTTCACAACAGTTGATATGTGTGTGTACAACAAACCCAGAGTAAAGAATCGTCTATTGCTACTCTGGGCCTCTTTTATACACTCACTCAAGTCCATCGCTCTCTCTTTTGGATTTCTTCCTCATTCTTCACATTCGCAAGTACACAACCCTTTTCAACAACAAGCTAAAGGATCAACCTCATAATAAGGTTACAAAGGTTTTCAGTTTCATTTTCCACTGAACAAACGAATCAATATAGGAAGGTGGCAAAAATAGATGTCAGGAAAACAATATCTATCAAGTATCCCGGCACACTGTTGCTGTTTGGGCCCGACACAATAGGAACCGCCATGGCTCCATGGAAAAGCTCACCGGCGGCGCGGACGCGTTCGCGTGTTGGTGACGTCACAACGGCGGCGAGGGAGCGAGCAAGAGCCGGCTTGCCGCCAATTCTTCGATACATTATTTACTGCGAGCATTTATAGCTGTAACTGATCTCACTGTGTAGTAAGTAGTGAGTAAGGGGGGATTGAAATCAGAGAACGAGCTCACAGGAGTGAGCTTCTGTTTGATTGTGTACTTCTAAGGGTTTACACATGGGGCTTATGACTTTCTTCATTCCATTACAGATTGTGTACTACAAATGACACATTCCGGAAACCTTTCTTCAAAACATTTCTAGGTGCAATGTGACTTGGGGGGGGGCAGCCGGAAATTTGGCGTCAGATTCACGATTCGCCCAGTTTTGGGACTAAGCTTTGGAAGGAGAAGAGGGAATCCGAGCTGCGTAAGCAATTTTCATTCGCTCCGGAATTCGTCCCTCTGCATTAGGCTTAGTCCTAGTGGCCTTCCGACAGACTGGTCCTCCCGGAGCCACATTGCGCCCGTTTCTATTTTCTAGCGCGAGGATGGCATCCATTCGTGATGCAATCATTTCCTCCCCACACTATTGATTAAATAGTGTTAGGGAAGTGCCAGCAACCTGGTTACTGTTCGAGCCAAGTGTCGGCAACGCTGCTCGTCCTTCAACGCTCTTGCGCAGCTGTGACGTCACCAGCACGCGCACGCGTCCGCGCCGCCAGTGAGCTTTTCTCTAGCCCCAACCGCCATGAGCATGGTGATGAAGGGGTAGATTGGTATAACGAAGTGGAAATCTTCCAAAATATTCCTATTTTGCCGCTTTCGTAGAACTTTCACCGAATTTGTCGAACAAACTCGTCTAGATGGCAACCCTTCGCACTCCTCCAAAGATCACCTAAGTCAACCTTAGAATGAGACCCCTCTCCCGAAATCAAAAATGGACCCCATCCCTTGAATAGTGCCAACGGGTGGTTGACCCTGCTTGGAGCCTTTCTACCCAACAAGCTTCGTTACTAGGACTGATCTAGTGTTAGCTGCTTTTTTTTCTGCAATCCGAGTTTCATCTTCATGAACACTGGCTTCTTTAACTGTTCATGAAAACTGGCTTCTTTAACTGTTCATAAAAAGCTTCTTAACTGAAACCTATTACTATCCAGATGGTATACACTGCGACGATATGTTTCCCCCGCGCCAAGAACGCTACCCACCAGAAATGAAGGTACTTTACCAACTCATCGCTCAAAATATTGACAATTGGATTACCGGTAATCCGAGCCCGTTTTATCGCGGTAAGCACAACTATTCACACCTGCTAACAGTGAATATCTATTGGATATGCGTCAAATAACGCTTTTTGAAACAGAAAAGCGAAAGCCTGTGGATAAGACGGAGATGAAAAATCCTGCGGAGTGGATTTGAAGAATGCTTATTCAAATTGGCACACAGCACTCGCCAGTGTGGACACCTGAAGTTTCAAGGTTCTTTAACCCATTCGCGACCGCGCAGGATTGCGCAATAGCAGCAGCGTCAGATTTTTCTTCAATAAAATCCGAGTGAAGGGAGATTTCCTCTGCCCAGGGCTGGCGTAGATGAGCGAGGGTATGAAGATTCTTTCCATGGAAGAAAACTTTCCAAATTCCATTTCAAGCCCTGCAGCCACAGTAATACCATTGTCCCGAGTGAGAGCTTTGTCAGCCACCGGTGGCTGACATTGTCACGAATGGGTTAAGATAGTTTTCAAATCCGTAATCACTGAGAACTTTGCTATAGCGTTCATAGGTAGTTCATGCAGACGCTTCCAAACAACTTGTGTTGACTCAAAACTTACCATTTTAGGCTTCGACCACTACAAATGTCCCCTGAACAGAGCAAAATACTACGTAAAGTACATCTCGGAAGGCCACCGCATGGATTTCTTCCAGAACCAATCATGGTCAGTATTTTCATTTTGTAGGTATTGAGCGCATAACTGCACATTTATTAGGTCGGTCCATAATTTTTGAGACCCTTTGGGTGTTTTCGATTTAATTACTTATTTTATTTCTCTGATGTATTTATTCAACATAGTATACATAACCATTATAGCAACATATCGCTAATGCGAGGGCACATATTCAATATCTCTCTTGTATTATAGAATTCCATAGAGTTCTGATCGAAGAAAAATTGGATGTCGATTTTGACTTCATGGTGATTCAAGTAAGATTTCTTCTCCAGAAGGTGATTGAGAGAGGAGAGCGGATAGTCGTTCGTTGACGCAGGATTAGTGCTACAAGGCGGAGCTAAAAGAACTGACCGCCCGAGAGTCTCCAATTTTTCATGGAATTTTCTTAGCAAGGTGGGCTCGAACGACCTCAGAAAAAATAGATTTTGTCTTACCTTTGCTTTCAAGTTGAAGGCGTTGCCATCAAGCTGTCAACGATTCTCTCCCATCACTGACACTGGTATTAGTTGGTGCCGGTTCCCAGCGCAAAGGCCCTCCGTATTGCGCCAACGACTTCGAATTCAGAGGGAGTTGGGTTTTTGCTGTCAGAACTCCCGAATCGTTTGAGCTAAGCTACTGCGGCTTGTTAGCACACTGCACCCAGTCCACATCACCGGTGAGTATGATGGATGGTCATTCGAAGGAACTATGGGAAACCAATAGGAACATGATGATGTCAGATCGGGTTTAGAGCTGATTCGGGCTCAGAGCATGTGAGAGACAAACTCCATATTTTAAACCTTAGCGACTTTATCGAGATGTCTCAGTACTCTCACCTTGTAACACCAAAAGCGCTCTGACAAATAGCGCCCACTTTGTTCAGATTCCTTTCCAATGGCGCCGGATAGAGCATCGAGATTGCTAGTCACGGGGTGGTTGGAGTGTGATTTTCTTCAAATAAAAGGAGGGAACCCTGAGTAGAGGTAACTGTGGATTGAGAGAGCGTGCCCTCAACTAACATCTGGTTAATCCTCCATTCAGCTTGGCGCGTGGAAGATCCTAATCGGTAGTCATGAAGAAAGAGGCTCAGAAAGGAAACAGGCAGGATGTTAGTATACGCGTTAAAGAACACCTGGCTGGGAAAAGACGTGGAAGCCTTCTCACTCCGCTTGGCAAGCACCGGTTTGAAAAACATGCGGGCAATGACTTTGATATAGAATGTAAAATCCTGACCCAGGAACATGATGTCGGTGCTAGAAAAATGCTAGAAGCGTTTTACATCCGTGTGCGAAATCCAAAGCTGAACAACCGAAATGAGTGCATGGCCGTCACGAGTGAATTCCTGCCTTTCATTCCCTTATGCGAATTGTGAGATCATCACGCACTGCACGTACTACGTTTGAGTGAGGGTGTCTCATTTTTCGTCAGCTGTCCACGGAACCGAGCGGGACCCAGTATTGGTGGAGCCGTAAGAGGTTGGTTTTAGCTGGAACTTATCTTGGTTTGAGATTACTGAGAAGCGTAACATTTGGTACTAGTGGGGTGTGAGCGGATAGGCTACAAACTAGAGCTTCGAACCAATTTTTAGGTCTTGAAAACGACGATTTGTTCGAAACGTCGACCAATAAAGTGTTCCACCATATCAAACCTGGAAGGCTAAACAGAAGCAAGAAATAATCGGAATGCCCAGGTTTCAAGAAGACCGGACATGGAACATACTTCTCGCAAGAAATTGGGAATCGTAGCTAAAGTAACGTCCAACTAGCAACAATGGAATAGCTATCGGATAGACGATACTGGTTGTGCTGAAGGACATCTTGAAAGCTGGCTAATACTTATCAAAGTTTTTACAATCACAACGCACTGTAAAACGTAAAAAATTATGACGCGACGCTAATATTTATAAATTGTTGCCATGATGTGCTCAGGGGCTGACATATTTGATATTGCATTTTCCCTTTACCGTCCAGTACGCACAGCGGCCTTGGTATATATTCCATTATCTTCAACTACTTTAGGCCGCTGTGTACACAAGGAGGGGCAGTTCCGAATCATTCGACAAATCATACATTTCTTTCGTTATAAACGCTCCTAAATAGTTTATGTATAAGATGTCTTGTTTTGCGCACAACTTAGATAATAACTCAACTAACGCAGCTCGTCATGATAACCATTTAACTAGTGGGCGAGTGCTTGGTTGTGGCAGAGTCAACCCTGCGTTGCGCAGTTCGCAACGGCACGTTGAGAGATCCTCAACGCACGCTGTATGGGCGGAGACACAGACGGCTCGAGCATGCGAGTGTGAATGTTCGCGCGAGAGAACGTGTCTAATCGGGCGAAACTGCGCAACGTGGCCGTTGAGAACTGCGCAACGCAGGGTTGACTCTGGTTTGGGCATTTCAAGCAGGGTCAACCGTCACGTTCGAACATTTTCGGGATTTTTGCGACCCCCTAGCTCTCGAGGGGGTCCAGTTGCGACCCCCTGTTTTTGTTAATAAGAGTGCTAGACATGAATCCGTTGCGCCAGAAAGCGTCTGCGCCGCCGCCGCAGAAGCGTCTGCGTTGCGGCGTCAGCCTTGGAGCGCGGCAGGTATCACCCGGGCGCTGGAAGAACGGGACGCGGCGAAGAAAAAAATTTTAGAGGGGAATAACTTTCTTGGGACGTATTTTTTGACTTGTTGAGGTAGATTTTGATTGTGCCTGAGGTGCGCTTTCAGAAAACTACAAGGATTGCCTAACTCTCCGGAAAGTACTTCTGTTAGAAGTGGAAAACCCAAAATTCTAAGAAGGCGCACCTTCAACTTTGAAGGCCCATAAAATCTTTCGTATGCGACATTTTGGAAATCTGTAAAAAGTTTCAGAAACTTCAAATATTTCTCTAACAAAACAGTATAAAAAGTTTAGTGATTGTCCCCTTTTCAAAATTGTCCCGTTCGAACATTTTTCGTGCAAAAGCGAGTTTTTGGGCTTTCAGCGACCATAACTCACTTCATTTTCATTTCTGTGATGCACTTTTTTCATGGGGTGAAAGTACAGGATTTGCTCTTTCTAACAAGCCCAAACCGTTTTTCAAAATCCATTTTCCGAGAAAATCACACGTTCGAACATTTTGTTCCCATAGGTTTTTGAGCAGCACATGCGAGTTTTTGAGCTTTCAGCAATAATAACTTCCTTCAAAGAACTTGTTGGGAGGGGCGAAGACATTTTTGAAGACTACGAGATTTCTGCTTTCTTATGTGTTTTACCGTTGTCTGGAAGAATCGTCCTCAGAAAATTAGGTCCCGAAGAACTTTAATTTCAGCCCCGAGAAGTCAAACCTTTCATAGGGATGCATTCAACTGTTCTTTATTCCTCAAGGAAACACCGTAATTTGCCTAAAACTGTCTCTCTGTGCATAATAATCGAATCTAATGCGGTCTGCACAAACAATTCTTGCCCTCGGATACGCCACGCACGCGCCTGTGGCTGGCAGTCCTCGAAATTGCGACCCCCTTCCGACCAAAATGCGACCCCTTCGTTCGAACAGTTCGAACGGACGGTTGACCCTGCTTCCAGGTACTGCTACATGCAACCAGCGCAGCTTTCGTTGTTGAAACGCTACGCCCGCTTTCCAGTCAGCCATGCGACTGCGACTTGTAAAGCACATAATTGCTCGCAAGCAATTTAGGGATCTTATTACATAGCACAAGACTTTGAAAGGTTTCAACAAATCCAAAACCATCTCGGTGTTCAGTCAAGCCATCGAAGCCGCGGCTATACTTTCCAGCGACCACGGTTCGTATGCCTGTATTGAACAGGCCCCGTTACTGCTATGTGTAAATGGCATCAAAGATGGCACAAAATCAGGCGCTCCACATCTCTCCTGCTCTTATTTGAGCAGGAGAGATTTGAAGCACGCTCGCTCTTTGTTCTCCACCTATAATTGTGAGGGCAGCCATTACGATGAATTGATTCCAATCAAATGTGCAGATCAGAAAAAACCGTAAAACCCTCGTAAACAAGCCCTCATTCTCTTTGGTAACGTTGGAAGCGGTCACGGTTTGGATACTAGCTTTCTGGTTGCTCCAAAACAATGAATCAGTCGAATCGTCCAGCTGACGCCGGGCTCTCCTCCTTTCTGTGGGATCGCTTGGCCACGCGACTCACTCCTCGACGGATAGGCAAAAACACCCTTTTGAAGTAAGAATCTCAGACCACGAAATACACAACACATTCTATTTTGAAGTGCATTGATTAAAAATCCAACGCCTTCAATGTGAAAAGCGGTGATAGTGTATAAGCACATTGAGTGCCGTGTGGGAAGGGAGAAACGGAGTGCTGCTTCGTGAATAGCAGCACCGTTTCTATAAATGGACCTCTGGAGCCTTCAAGCAATGGTGGTTTCACATTCTATCAGCGAGACTGTAGAGCCAACCCGAGCATCTAGTTTATCAGCTTTTTGTCAGCGTAGTGCGCGCTCTAAGAGTTCATCGTATTCCATGAGCGTGCCAATATTGGCACCAGTCACTGAATATAACTGCAGATCAGAACAAAAAATTAAATAATAATAAGTATAAATTTTGTGAATGGAACAAAAATCTCACTTTTCAGCAGTCAAGCATACCGGAAAGTTTCGAGATCGGGTACTTTGTTCAACCCGTCGATCACTTTGACAATCGAAACCCGTATACATTTGATCAGGTGCGTCATCTTTAGTACACGATTAGGGGCTTCAAATCAAACCCGGTGTTTTGGGTGTTGTTTATTCTATTCAATCGACAGAAAGGGTCAAACCAGTGGACATTCTACAAATTCAAAGCTTTGAAAACGCAGAGCTCGTCCAGGTTGGCAAAATGGAAGATTTTGACGACGACATAGTTTCTGATTCCAGCCCATGATAACCTGCCAGAGCCAGGAACAGCACCTTCTCGGGCACCTCTACAGAGGGTTTCTTCGCATAGTTCTCGGGCATAAATTCAGTCCACATTCACATTTATACAGGGTTGGTATAGTGCCAAGGAGACCGTTACCGCGCGCATGGTTAGGGCATCAAATCCCGGAAATTATTCCTGCCTAGGCCAACAGATCTCTGCAGTTGATAAATGGCCTCTTAAGAAGGACATTCTTGTACGAAGCACATTAGTAGAATTACTGAAAAGTAGTAGTCTAAAGGATAAGGCTTCTCGCGAGAATACTACAGTTCCAATGTGGATCGGTCTGAGATGAGCTACCCAAAGTGGCAAGCCAGGACGAGCTGAATATCGCGCATCAGGGGGTACCCGGCAGGAGGCCCGTCGCGCGGCAAGAAGGCAGAGTCGCGGACGAGTCGCAGCGTGTGCTGTGCGATGTAGGACGTACAATGGTACATTCTAATTGAATTGACGCGAAAACTACAGTACGCGCTGCGACTCTGCCTTCTTGCCGCGCGACGGGCCTCCTGTCTGATACCGCGCATCAGTGGCCACATGGATGTCTAGAACAGAGTGCCATAGCGAAATAATATTTCCGGATCATACATAGACTCGTTATGAAATCTGGAGACGTGGAAAAGATAAAATCTGATGGTCAAACCTATCAGAGAAATCAAAATGAACCATATTTTGCAGAAATACTTCAAAAACGAACAATGGGCCAAGTCAGGTGGCCCAATCTTCCTAAAGATTGGTGGCGAGTCACCGGCACGCTCTTCGTGGGTTCTCAATGGGAACCTCACCTATCTTAAATGGGCGGAAAAGTTCGGAGCAACTGTGTATCACCTAGAACACAGATACTATGGTGATAGCCATCTGCTCGGGTAAGAATCTATCTAATCGTCTTATTATATTATATTTTATTTTCACACATTTTATTTTCGACAATTCAACTAACAATAATTATTTTCTGTAGAGCAGGTGAAGCGTTCAAGAACAAACCATATTTGTCATATCTATCATCCCTGCAAATGCTCTATGATGTGGCCAATTTTATACGGACAGTCAACATTGAGATGGATTTGGCTGACCCTAAATGGATCCTCTTCGGTGGATCGTACTCTGGTTAGTATTACCTCTGACCTGTTTCTAAAATCCATTGGTACGGACTTTGAAATTTTCATTCTTTTCTCAAGTTTGGTTTTTCGCCAAAACGATGGTTGACCGCGACTTAAGCCGTTTAGACAGAGCGAGCACCCGAAGTAAAGCGTGAATTATAATGTTCTGCTGTAGTCACGTACAATGCGCGACGCATTGACGCGCTGAAGTGCGTGCTCGCCTCCCACTATTCGTTTTCTCTGCGCTCTCTCAAAGGAGAGAGAATATGTCGAGCCAACCCGCCAACTATACTGAGCGCCGTTCATGTAGGAGGTGGAGGATGGCACGCACGCCAGAGTGGCCTCGCGCCTAGTCTAGCGCGGCACCCGGGGATAACCTCCCCCAGCGCGCGCAGCGAAGCCTCGCCGCGTGAGCGGCGAGGCGAACGCTGCGACGCTCATCCATTCTTGGATTGCTGCCCAGCGGTGGTAGCCTCATTGTGAGCATAACCTATAGAATTGTCATTGCGGAAATCGCGTCGATGCGACGCGCATTGTACGTGACTACGGCAGGAACATCGTAATTCACGCTTTACTTCGGGTGCTCACTCTGTCTAAACGGCTTACTCGATGACGCTATCGTGTCGATATTTAGCATCCGAAAAGTTCCCATCACCAAACCAATCTAAACTCTGCTTTTAATGTATTGATAATTCTGAGTGCAGTTTGACTGATTCATTATCATTTGTTAGCGAAAAATGTTCTGGGGTATGTGGTACAAACTCGCGAGGCTTGGAAATATCATGGACCAAGTCTTCTAAAATCTGAACCATTCTCTACAAAATAAACGATAAAACCGATCAAAACAGGATAATATAGCAGAAAATAGGAAAGAATGTATAACTATAGATGCGGTAAACAGAGTGAAAAATTAAAGTATAAAAGAACCGCATGTTCTCAAGCAGTTCAACCAGAAAAAAAACAAATCGCCGAAGAGACCCAATTCAATTTTCCTAGCAACAGAGTGAGAGTTAGGTGCTGGTTCGGCTAATTCTCGTTGACTATACCTCCCAGTTCACAAGCCGGGAACTTCGACAAGTTTGAGTTGAATGTGAAGCAGAGGCGAAGAATTCTCTAGGAAGAGGCAACTCTCTTCCAATAGTGTAAAACATGACGAAAAGACGTGAGAAATCAGGAAGAACTTCCACCTAGAGAAAAACGACATTCTTATTGGACAACCTAATACAAGAGTATCAAACTGTTTCAGGATCACTGGCACTGTGGATGCGCGAACTCTTCCCTGAGTTGGTCTATGGAGCCATCGGTTCCTCAGCACCGCTGGAGGCGAAGTTGGATTTCTACGGTAGATTAGGAATTATATTTCGAATCTAATATTCCATTACACATTCAACGGCCACATCGGGCTTGGATAGTAATTGAATGCGTGACACGCTTCAGGAACGATTGACTTTCATTGAGCGATTCAGTTCTTGTGATTAAAGGAATCTCCACGGAAAAACATCGCCTCCATTCCTACAAAAAACGATACCTTAGGCCCTTGCTTCATGAAGATAGCAAAAAGAACGGAACATAGGCGATGGTTTTGATAATAATTATGATAACCAGTTCGACTATGAAAATTTTGAATTCCCGCTGTAAAACTTCCACAACTGTTAGCGGCGTGGAGTCAACACGTGCAAACGTGTCAAAAGCGTGAACGTGAACTGGATTCATGTTGGGCCCTTCCCATAAACTGACACGTGGATCCGCACCTGCCACGCACTTCGTCACAGAAGCACTTCCGGTCCCGCCTACTGGTCCAATCCGGTCCCACAGATGGGTCTTTCCAAGGGCTGTTTCTCTTGGGGGTTTCATCATTTTCGCTCTGAACTTTGCATATGGTCTTCAATGACCATGCCCAACACCTGTACAAAGGAAAGGGATAAGCAGTCTTTCCGTGGAAGAGATTCCTTTAAGGTTGAGCTTCTATACACACAAATGGTCAGAATACTCATGTTGTCGGAGGCATCAAATCCCGCAGGTATCGTGAGCAAGGTAACACGATTGAAAGTAACTGGAGCACCTTTAAAACGGCATCGGACGAATCCCACTATTTGATAGCAAAGCTTAGAGCAGCAAACTGAATGCTGTAATGCACATGTTTTAGGGTTTTGAAGAAATTCATCAGCTAATGCTCACAAGAACTGGACGACAGAAACTATCGGAAACTTTCAAGTAGGCATTCCTTCTCTTAAGCTGTTTGTGTCGTCTATACGCACAGATCTACTACCAATTTTTCTCTTTCTGTAACACATCGTAACTACTTGCTTGTTCACCTACCGAACCGTGTAATGCAGAGTCATCCTGCGTTTGCCAGTTCGTCCGATTAGACACGGCTCTCTCACGGCGAAAATTCACACTGTCCATGTCAACGCCGTCTGCGTCTCCGCCCATACAGCGATCTCTCAACGTGCCGTTGCGAACTGCGCAACGCAGGGTTGACTCTGCGTAGTAAGATCGCTTACCAGGAAGGTCTTTCAGGGCGTGACGAGCTTTTTGAAAACGGTCTTTTGCATGATATAGGGGCAGATGCGGGACCACAGAACCATGTTCAATTTTTCCTGAACGGCCCTCTGAATACCAGAAAAGGGGTCCCTAGTTCGATTCCTCGTGGTGACAAATTTTTGCATTTCGAGTTGACGTTCCAAAATTCGCGCAAAATGGAGTTAGCATGAATAATTAGTACCATATTCATGATTAGGACCGTCAGTAACCCCTACAAAAAGACTTTGACTTAAAAATTGGTGTGAGAGGTGTGACATCAAGCAGCCCCACTGTGGTGTCACACCTTTTTCACCAGTTTTTTAATCAAAGTCTATTTTGTAAGGGTTACTGACGGTCCTAAATGAATATGGTACTAATTATTCATGCTAACTCCATTTTGCGCGAATTTTGAAACGTCAACTCGAAATGCAAAAATTTGTCACCACGAGGAATCGAACTAGGGACCCCCTTTTCTGGTATTCAGAGGGCCGTTCAGGAAAAATTAACCATGGTTCTGTGGTTCCCGCATGTGCCCCTATATCATGCAAAAGACCGTTTTCAAAAAGCTTGGCACGCCCTGAAAGACCTTCCTGGTTAGGGGCAATATACCAGATAGTTCAGAATCGCGAAGTCTAGCTCATTGCGTGAAATGATTCAACCTCAGAAGATAAGGGGCCTTTCAAAGAATCGGATTCGCATAAAAAAGTAATATGCACACAGAATCACTTGGGGGTCAGCCAAAGTGATCTCAGCCATGCGATTAGTGGTTATATCGAGTACATAATATGTATAAAAGTATAAATATAAATACACACATAAAGCGAAAGTAAACACAGTCTGTCCCGAAAATATAAGGCCATCCCATCCTTTTCGATTTCGAAGATAACCATTTCGCTACAATCTTTACCAGCGATCTCATCTCATGGAAGCTGTGTCAATTTTTCAACAACACCTAAAAAATGGAAAAAACTCGGACTTCCATCTGTTTTTTTTCAACCATGGCGTTCCAAAAATATACTTGCTTGGTTCTTTTGCAATGAGTTCCTAAGAAGGAAGAAGAGGAAGTTGATATAAGAAGGTTGTAAAGATGACTTCTAATTGCTTCCCTTGTATGTTTGGCAGTACCATTCTACAATTATTAATTAAATAGAATAAAATAGGATAAATCAAAGCTCATCCTGAGCACGCCAAAGCGGATGACTGAAACCACTAGAAGAAGGGAAATGTTGCAAGATTGCAACTGTTACTGTTTTTGTTAATTATGTCAAGTATATCATCTAAAAAGTCTGAATACTGAAGTACTATACATTTGGGACACCATAGCTTCGAAGAGAAAAATCAGAAAAAAATCTGTTTGCTTTAATTCTAAGACTAATCACAAAATATCAATACAACTTGCCTGAGGCATTGGTAAAAATTTGGGGATAAATCGTTCATTTGTTCCAGAGATATCAATGACAAATAGGGTGAACCTATGCTTTTGACGGAGTCCCACAAAACATTTTCCCTCATAACTCGCACTTCGGCCCTTTTTGCTTCACCGGAGATTGACGTCAGTTGACCGGAAGTTTTCAGCATAAATAATACCTTAGAATGTCCTCTGTAATTGACGCAGACCTTCTCACTGCCCACCCAACTATGCACAGTCGCCATGAAACTCGCTTCTCATTAAACGGTCGTTTGGTCAGACTTTCGATAGACCCCTGAGCCGTGCGACAGTGCTCCATGTTCGGAGCGAATTTTTCTGCATGTCGTCGCAATATATGGTGGCACTATGAAGAGATCCTCGTAGGATGAAATGCGCTTTTCAATTTTAAGTTGGAAACATTCTTTGAATTTGAGCAGAGTGTGATTGAATCCATCTGAATGTGGAGAAATAATGCCTTTTTTGATTGCCCCCCCCCCCCTTATATGAGACACTTCAGAATTTGGTTAATTTGAGAACCTCCAACTAAGTTGCAGAGATTTCTAAATGTTTTAGATAATATGTTGAACACCTTCACCTAATCAGCTCATTGACAAGTGAACGTTAGACTGAAGGATTAAAAATCATTCTTCGCTGCTTGCTGCTGAACAGGGGGGCAATAAAAAAGACATTTTGTCTCCACTTCAGATGGTTATTATTGGATTTAATCACACTTTGCTCAATTCAAACCGAATGGTCCCAACTTAGTATTGAAGAGCACATTTCATTCTATAAAAATCTTCATAGTGGCCACCTACGTGGACGGCATCAGAAAAATTTGCCCCGGAAACATGGTGCACTGGTCGAGCTCAATGGGGTCTTCGAAGGATCGTGTACCATAACGACCTTTAGGCCGATGTCAGACTTTGCGAATCGCGCGATTCGCTAGCGTCTGCGGTCGCGTCGCGGCCAGTGAATCACTCAATTGGCTGGTACCGCAACGCGACCGCGGACGCTAGCGAATCGCGCGAATCGCTAGTAGCGAATCGCGCGATTCGCAAAGTCTGACATCGGCCTTACGAAAAGCTAGTTTTGAGGGGGCTTGCATAGTGGGAGCTAATGTCTCTAGGAAACTATCCAACATTGAATCGATTCACGAAATTATGTAAGAGCTTCAGGCTGAAGCAGTTACAGGCCTCCTTGAGCTTGACGACGGTGACAGATGACGTCATATTCTGAAGACGGTGAGGGCAGTGAAGGAGGGCCTGCGTTACTTATAGAGGGACATTTAGGGAATACTTTGCTGAGGAACTTCCGTCAACGACGGCAATCTCTGCGAAGAAAAAAGGGCCGAAGTGCGACATGGGCAAAATGTCTTTTTTTGGTCCCCCTGTATATGCTCGCTATAATATATTTCTATGGAACTAATTCAGTTCTTTGTACAGGCGCCTTGTTTTTCTATTACCATTTTCAAATTTAGTCAGGTACGATTTCAGACTCAAACCGCCCTGGGACGATGTCTCAGACGTCTTCGAAATTGACAAGCAATTCTTTTTTGTTAGCCTCATAGAACAATTTGCGGGTGCCGTTCAATACAGTGGGGACAATACAAGGGTAAGTTTGTCTGAGGCTGGCTACTGGTATGAAAAGTTGCAACAAGTAAGTGCCATCCCTTTTGATCAAGAAACCATGAGATTAGGTCCACACTAGGCAAAAGTGTACATTAATTAGCTAGTTTATCTTTCACCCTACCAGGTATATGGCTTTCGCAAAGGAAGTGAAGATTGGAGATTTCTGTGTGCTCCAGCCGAATCCAAATGGTATGCTCAAGGCATATACAGGGTGGTCCAAAATTATGAGGACCAAGACATTGTGTCGTTAAAAACGCATAGTAGCTTGATGGAACAAACCAACTTCAGGGAAGTATTTGTAACTCTTACCTCAAAGTAATTCCAGAATAGAATTGAGATCTGCCACTTCCCCCCGTTAACACGAGCCTTCGGATGAGGGGATGGCGCGTGCGGTGGCACGCAACTAAGGCGTGTCCAAATGTTTCCAGGCCTTCTGCTCTGCCTTCTTCAGGGAATCAAACTTTTGTGTTGCATTTATTTGCGCTTGCATCCAGGGTGTGAAATACAGAAATCTAGAGCTATTAGGTGGATGGTTCCATTGTAACAATTCTTCGAAAGCAACGAACTCGAAAAATCGCTTTTTGGAGGATTTTTGCTTTATTCTTGGGTGCTCGGTCCTGTAAGAAGTTCCAAGTAGACTACTCGTGTGGCTTTCTATCCACTACAGATTCGTAATAACTAATCTACAAATGCTCTACCTGGGTTTATCAACATTGATTCTTTTTTTAGTCATTTTTGAGTAGCGAACAAAGCGAAAAACAAAAGAGCAAGTTTCTGCATCTGATCTGTCCGGAATATCGAGTCCACCCCGAATTTTCCATCTGTGGTGGTTCCAAACTTATTGAAGAGTTGAACTGGTGCTCATAAGGGCTTCTCTGATAGGTTAGACTGCTGCTAGATGTAACGTGCCAGAGCCCCTAGTGAGTTCAATTTGAGGACTGACTCGAAAGTGAAGTAGTTATTTCACTAGTTTTGAGAACTTCATGAAATTTGGTTTCATTAGGAAGAAGACATTGTACCCTTTCACATAGTGCACAGAAAACGAGATGAAAATGGAGCGATACGGAAAAAAGTGGATATGACTGCGCGCGCACGCGGTCCTCATAATTTTGGACCACCCTGTTCATGTTCTCGTAGTTGGCGGGCAACTTATTCGTTCACCTGCCTTCACCTTAAAGCGCCACGAGTCAGGGATTAGGCAACCAGCAGAAGTTCTTCCCAGGGTGTGATAGTGGGCTCCCCAAGCACTAAGGACACGACACTGTCGTGACCCAAAAGTGCGCGGTAATGGCGCTAAGGCCTTGCTCGCCGCGCTGCCCGCGCTGCCAGCGTAATCCACCACGGCATACGTGGTCTCTGCGTCTCTCACGTATGACGTACTATCTCGCGTTCTCCCTCTCCTCGCAGCGCTGTGTCTCTCCGTCGTACTACGGCCGGCCTCCTAAGGGAAATTTAGTGTTTTCTATGGTGCTTTTTGCTTTTTCTCCTCACTAATGTTCCTCATTGCACCCCTTGCCTAATGTTTGAACAAAATAACGCATCAATTCAATCCTGACTCGTGCCTTTAACTGACAAGGGAAGGTTGGTAGGGTCAGGTCAACTCCAAGAAGAGCGTATTGCCCTTCATGGCTCAAATGTCTCACCTCCGAATCTGTCTGTTGAATTCGCAAAGTTTTTCAACTTAGATATTAATATAGCAAACCATGCAATGTTGTCAACTTTTCCCCTATTAGCTTTTTTGCTTTTTCAGTGAGGCCAATCTTACCATTAAAGTTTGCAATGTCTCATCTTAGGGTCATTACCGGTTGTTTAGTGAGATACGTTAAGGGATACGCGTTCGGTCATGGCATTCCGGATATGTGCGCAATCATGGCCAAACCAGGAACGCCACTTTCGAATATCGCCAAGTTTAACGAAAACATGACAATTTTCTACCAGGTACGTTTTCTACTGAAGCTCTGATACCAATGATTCGGGTAAAGGCGAGATCCGTGTTAAATTGGGTGTAAGAAAAGGTGTTCAGACTATGAAAATAATAGTCGCGGAGTTGGTGTGGCAAAGAGACTGAGAAGCAACCCGAAATCACCGATTACGGCCCTTTAGGGACACCCCTATCCAGGCCGCATTCCACTGGATGGAGACTAGGGCGCCGTTTGGCGATTTCAACGAACCGCTAACTCTAGCTTGCTCCACGTGGCCAAACAACATCGGTCAGCAATGGGACGCGCTGCATCAAATGCATCCCGCGGCCTTTCCCCCAGCAGCGCCACCGTGGCAAACCATCAGCGCGAGGGTGAGGCTTGAACGAAGATGCGAGTTGCGCGCGGACCGAGCCTCTGCGCTTTTGTCGCGCGCTTTCAAGCGACAAAAGGGGCGCGACATAAATGCTTGTTCGCCTATCTGCTACCCAGGGGATGGCAACAGGCGCGGCTAAAATCCCTTCCTGCCTTAACCTACGCCTCAGAGACTTGGACTCTGCGCAGGCAGGACGAGCATGCGGTCAGCGTTATCCAACGCGCTGTCGAGAGGACGATGCTAGGAGTAACCCTATACACGCAAGTGCAGAGGGGAATCCGGAGTTCCGAACTACGCCAACGATCGAAGATCAGGGACGCTGCCGTTTTCGCCAAGGAATCGAAGATAAGGTGGGCCGGACACGTCATGCGATTTTGCGATGACCGTTGGATCCCTCGGGACGTCAAACGAACACCTGGACGACCGCCGGCCCGATGGTCAGACTTCTTCACGAAAGCTCTGAACGAAAGGAATGAAGGACTTCGTGTCCCTCGAGCGAGGAGGATCCACTGGACCACTCTTGCACGCGACAGGGACGAATGGAGACGTTGCTGGCGCCCGCTCGAGCAATTCGATGATCAACGGGACGACAGGTGATACAACTGATGATGAAGAATGGAGAAGATGGAGAAGCCACTATGGAGTTTCGTCATCGTTCAAAGTTTGTCGTCGAATACCGAAGCAGGGTCAACCGTCCGTTCGAACTGTTCGAACGGGGGGGGGGGGGGGTCGCATTTGTGTTCTGGGAGGGGAGAGGGGTCGCATTGCGCAGTTCTGCTGGTTACGTTTGGTCATCAGGGGCGCAGGGCATAGGTGCGTGCGAAAAAAGTTGCCGTTTCACTGGTTGTATATACCCCCCCCCCCCCTCCTCCTCCCCCCCCCGACGGCTATTTTTGGGGAAAAAGTGAGTTTTAGGTAGGTTTTGGGCTGTGTCAACTGGTCTCAGAATCAAATACTATAGAAGAGGGAGAGGTCGCGGTGGGGGAAGGCTGGTTGTATTGGGGGGTCGCAACTGGACCCCCGAGAGGGGGAATGTTCGAACGTGACGGTTGACCCTGTACCGAAGTGCCGATAACTGTTGAAAGTTTGGCATTGCGTGGTTATCATTACTCAACCCGTGCCGGGAGATCACAATCGTGACGTCGGAAGGGGTATCTCATGCGCGTGATTTGCCCATCGTCATTCACAGCCTCATCCGATGCTCTTATTCTCCCCCTTCTCCCATTTCAGAGTAGTACATCTCAAGAAGTTCACAACAAAATCTAACAGTTGGCAATTACACCGGTTTCTGGCTGGAACTTGAGAGCTGTGAAGGCTTAAAAGTGAGAAATGACGGCATTTCGAAAGCTATCTCCTTCGTGGACTCACTAGAGAGTCATAGACCGACTACCACGAGGAGTAACAGCCACTTAAAATTTGATCTGTCCAGGTTGTAGTTACCACTACTAAATGCTTCCGCCAAATGAATGGCCTGTTGGAGGCAGTCGTCACGATGGCTGGAGGTCGGTTTGACGACGTTCTCAGCAATTGGTGGATTAAAACTCTCAGCGCGGTGATGGGTGTGACCAGGGTCAACCGTCACGTTGGACCAATTTCGAAAATTTTACGACCCCCTCCCCCTTCTAGAGGGCCTCGATACGACCCCCCCCCCTCTCAGGGTCAACCCTTCACGACCCCCTCCACCACCATGAGACTCAGGAGGCTCCACCAATAACGACCACCACCCTTCTCCACCCTCACCATCACGGCTGATTCTATAGTATTTGGTTCTGAGAAAAGTCGACACAACCCAACTCCGCCCACTTTTTCCTCCAATTTGGTTCTGAGAAAAGTCGACATAACCCAACTCCGCCCACTCTTTCCTTCTGAATTGCCGTCGAGCGGGGGTATATATGAAATGTGATAACGGCAAAATTTTTTCGCACAAAACCTACCACAACTAACTCGGCCAACAACCTAATCCGCTCTCCGTTCCATGAAAAATCATCCCTTCCCTTACTGTAACATTAACGCTACCTCGCGAAATACGACCCCCCCCCTCTTTTCCACCCCCAAATACGACCCCCACCCCCTCGTTGGACTTTGTCCAACGGACGGTTGACCATGGGCATGATTGGGATCAAAACAGCACCACCCTCCAGTCATCGTGATCGCTGCCTTTAAGGCAGTAGTTGATATTAAAACGCTTAGTCAAATGAAAGTACTCATTTTCATGTAGTAGGAGGGAAGAGTCGCCCTTTGATTCCCGCCAGTTCTACGCGATTCACATGCTGTATTTCCAAAATAATTTATCAGCATTAGAGCATAAGAATTTTTTTAGGGAGGTGGTCAATTCAACTACACATTCAATAGCTATGGGGCTTTCATAAATGCTCTAAGGGAATCAGTAAACTACAAAGGTAAGGCTATTTATCTCTTCATAGGGAGTGTGTAGATGACTAGTCCTTACACAGGTAGACGTTGGATCGTTTGCACCATATATTCAGCGCATGCTGGTAAGTACCCAAATAACACCCCCTCCCTCCCCCTTCTCTCATTATTTTCCATGTGTGGAGGTGTTGTTAACTTGACTCACGAGTAATGCCCGCTTTCGATGCCAATTTTCAAATTTTTTTAACTTTTTCTACACCTCAAGTTATTCAACGAGGAGAGAGGGAG
>MU891542.1:0-18087 GCA_036418205.1 Ostertagia ostertagi
AACCCGGAAAACCACGTTCATTATTGGAAGTACTTCGTTCCGCTCTACAAACTTGTCAAAATTATAACTTTACTTGTAGTGTTCAAAAGTTGGAACAAGCCCAGACTGCCGTAATTAGCATTGCAACGGCTGCTACTTTTCCGTTTTCATAAAGAAAACAAAACACCAAAACAGAATTCTTATAAGATCCATCCTTCTCATTGAATTTTACGTTAACCTACCTTTTTTGCTAATTCAATACCATCCTTATGTATTACAAAGGAACAATATGAACTTCCAAAACGGGCTCAACATCTTTTTCTATCCTAAATTCGGTGATCCTGCAAAAGCAATCAAAATTGTAAATAATGACGAAGTGGACATCACTGATTAGTTTCATGTTTTATTTTTTGCTTCAACGTTTGTGTGCAAAAATGAAAAATACAAGCGCGACGATATTATGATCTAACCCAATAATTTCGGTTCAAATATTAGGTTGGAAGAAAGTCCTGCAACACTTTTCCAATTTTTGATTTTAATTTTATTTTTTTTTACAACTCCTGACCGGTCTATATCTACCATGAGTGTCCACCACTTGTCTTCAACGCTCAGAAAATTTCTTGATGCTCCTTTGCCAAAACCCAGCGGAGTGCGGGTCGAGAAAGGAGGCGACCTCACTTTCGAGTTGATCGTCTAATTATTTCGTCATCAAGATGATGATTTAAGGTCCAGGATAGGTGGCAGTCATTTATAGCTCGACCAGGGGAATACGCTAAGAGAGGTAAAAATCTTGCCGCAACTCCAGAATTTCTTACCGGGCTCATTTCGGATCATGGTGATTCGCAATGTCATGAAAGAAATGAATATTGTCGCGGTACGAGGGCTCCTGACGAGCTGCCTCGGCCAGCTTCTGGAGTTCGCAGCCTAGACCTCTACCTACACAATGGTGCCCATAACGAAGAATTTGTAGTGGAGCTTCCGTAAGAGCCCTACCTGTAATGGAGTGTGTAGGGACGCTGCTGGCTTCTTATAAAAATATCAAAAGATCGAAAGCGCTGGTAAAGGTGAAACACGCTGTAGCGGTGAACGGCATGCCTATTGAAGCTATTGCAGATAGTGTCGGTCACGAATCCATAGTTATGGAGACATTTGTACTAGACAGTGACTCGGAGTATGGATTTACTAGTGGTCGAGGTTTTTTGAATTTTCTTGGATAACTACTGACTGCAGCACTTATATCCACCTCGTGGATTGAAGCCTCGAGAATGCTCTACCATTTGTTAGTCATAAATGTTACCTATGAATTTTTCAGAAAAAAAGAAAATTTTAGAAAGAGTGTTGCAGAACTTTCTTTCCAACCTAATATTAGAGGAGAAATACCATTTTTTGTCACCCTCCCCTAGCTGTTGTGTGCTTTCACCGTAATATGAATAAACTCTTCAATAGTACGACAGAATAGGAGGCACTAACTTGACGGATAGGTTTGCTGCGATAACTTTTAAGTTGGTCTATTCGTAGCAACAATCACGAGTTCAGATTCAGGATGCAGAGGAAAGATGCTAATTGTGGTGTATTTACTGTTTGATTTTAGTCAAGGCTTGCCTATTTCGAATCGACAAGTTCGGTTCTACACCGGGCAGAAACCCCGGACCAGATGCGGGCACGACGTGAAGTCGTTCCCTAACAGGCGCAGGACCAGTTGGAGGTTAAGGCAGGGTGAAGCAAATTCAGTGGTTTCACAGTTCGGAACGTTAAAGTAGATTAGCTTATTGATTTCTCGAGTCTCACCGTGCTGACTTTGTCAATAAAGTGTCACCTGTGCTTAGGTCTGCTTCTCTAAGAAGCGGCTAGACGTTCCGGGGGCGATGAACTAGCTGTCATCGGGGGCGCAAGCGACATTATAACACTTCTAGATGGGAAAAGCCTTGTTCAACTGCGCCCCTTCCCCTTGTCATACGTTGGTCATTGGTAGCAATGGCTCCTTGAAGGAAGATTTCACAATAAGGTCGGAGGTCGGAGATGGGGAAATGTACCCTGAGAAAGGGGAGGCCTCCTCTAAGTAAGGGGTAGACCAAGGTAGAAGGGAGATCGAGTTTGTCGCTCACGTCGTTGCAGCTATTAATTGCCCTGGGCTTCAGTCCGGACGCAGCAGGGACGGTAACAGGGACGCGCGGCAGAGCACTGGCACATAGTGTTCGGCCATGAGCCTCGCTCCAGGTGCGGAACAAAGGAAATACGGACACATTCTTCAGACTTAGGGGTTTTTTTGATCTTTCTTGACGATGAGAGTGTGGTCTCCTCGTGAAGCACGCCTTTGAATCATCACTATGTGGGCTTATCTCATGACCCATAGCTCGGGCAAAAGGCCATATCACAGCACTTCTTATTATGAGTGGAAAATAGGAATAGGAGGGGCGTTTCGAAAAACATCAACATTTTGAGAGTTTCATCTTTTACCACTTCCAGAGTTACCCACAATGTGACGACGTTGCTCGACCATATTTTAGCAGGTTATGATCGCCATCTCAGACGATTTCAAACGGTAGTCAATGTAATTTCACTATGACTGTCCAATGCCACATTCGTTGCAGTAAGGGCGAACTCCGTTTCATCGACATGCTCGTCCGGATAGGGACCAATCGCTGACTTAACTAAGGTGGTCTGCAGCGAATAATTGTTGGAGAAAGTATTTTCGGTAATACGATAAAGCCTCCGAGTTACAGATTGCCTCCTTTATGAAATAGTAAAATTTCGATATCGATTTTATAATAATATTGAGAGGTTCCGATCTCAGAAATACCAGTGCGCCTTTAAACCTCCTCGTGTTGGAATTTCTTCTGTTCTCTTGAATTTGAAGTGACGGGAAAGAATGAGCAGTGCAGTAGCAGCTTTGGAACTACATAGCATGGTCGGGGGCTTCCTAAGAAATCAATTGCTCTTTGGCCAGAATGTTTATGTCTTATATTGCTTCCGAGTTTGGTTACAGAGAGATCAATCTCTGAATACTTTCTCGTTTCCTCTTATATTTTCGGTTACATTTGCGAATGCAAGAAGACGTTACAATGGCACAGTATATGTCCACTAGCCATAAACGAGGTGGTGTGGTGTGTGTGTGTGGTGTGTGTGTGTGTGTGTGGGTGTGTGTGTGTGTGTGTGTGTGTGTGTGTGTGTGTGTGTGTGTGTGTGTGTGTGTGTGTGTGTGTGTGTGTGTGTGTGTGTGTGTGTGTGTGTGTGTGTGTGTGTGTGTGTGTGTGTGTGTGTGTGTGTGTGTGTGTGTGTGTGTGTGTGTGTGGTGTGTGTGTGTGTCGTACAACGAGCGTAGTGTCGAGCCGTGTGTGTGTGTTGTGCGTAAAATCGAGCCGTGGGCGGACGCTCTTTGGAGTACTCGTGGGCAATCTGTTCACATGAAACATGATTATCTCACAACTACCGCATCTTGACGTGGTGACTTGAAAAAACCTGGCATACACAGTTACTAATATGGTAAAGGTAGAGCTGCTGAACGTTTTAAAACCGTGCTTAAGGGAGGAAACACTGAATAAACATTAAACTCTCTTACACTAAGACACTCACTACGACTGCTTGAGGCAGACTTGAACGACATCCGTCCCTGTATGGCTTTCGTATAACTTAGGATAATTATGCTGTATTCAAACTTTGCATTCAGACCTACTCGTTTAACTGTTACTTTCGACAAACATGGACCGATTCAAGGCTGAAGTTTAATGGGACAGCTGGTCAGGAGCTATCACTCAGCATGGCCATGCTGGACAAAATATGGAAGCCAGATACGGTGAGAATAGAATTATAATTATTATGTGACACTGAACGAGAGCGGTAATCGGTTAGGAGCATTTACAAAGAATTAGCATTAGATAGGGCGTTATTGGCTTCTTAGCGAGGTTCTCCATGAGAGCATAATTGATTGAGCTTTCGAGGGATTTTCTTCGGAAAGCGCATATAGAGAATGATAAGACAGTAGACTGTAAGTTTTGGATGATTTTTTATCTATGTGATAAAAGAATATTGTGGCTTATCTGCCGAAATTTTGAAAGAAGAAAAGCTGCGGACGCTTTTACAAAATTGGAATATGCAATTATTTTGGATTTTGGAGTAGAGAAAGAGCGTTTATTTTTATAGTATTTGGGAATGGTGCACGTCCTTATCACACACAGTATAAACGACAGCAACATGCTTGTAGATTGCATCGATGGTACAGTTCTGTACAGCAGCAGGCTCACTATCAAAGGTAAGATTAAAGTTCCTACAGTTCACTCTTGCGTTTACACGTTTATGTTAGCAGAATTCGTTTTTTATTCAAAAGCCATATTATATAAAAGGTGGTTGATCCTTTCAGTCTACATGTGTTCCAAACGCTGATAGGAATCACCATTTCGAGGTCAAGGCTAACTCATTGAGAAAAGAAAAAGAAACGAGGTGCCATGATTGTGAGAGTTGGACGAATTCTGAAATTGTAGGGCAGTCGTTGCAGACATCATTTCCAGGGTTGAGGACAAGGTTAATCCGAACATGGAATACGATAGTGTACTCACAGTTTGTACTGATATACCCGGCCTGTCGTTTGGTTCGCGGACGGTTGATGTTGGACGCGGGAAGGCTGGGCTTGCATCGCTGAGATGCCAGTTACAGTTCGACTGGCCCCCTCCGAGCAGGGTCAGTCCTATCGTTGTTACTTTTTCAAAAATTTTTACGACCCCCCTCCCCCAAGGTGGACTTGGTACGACCCCTTTTCGACCCTCGACCACCATATTCCTCTCTATAGTATTTAATTGTGGTAGACTACACAACCCACCAAACTCCGCCCACTTCTCCTGTAAAGGGGGGAGCCGTATATAGCGCACGACTGAATTGGCGAGGTCTCTCCACGCGCTCCCAGCCAACTCACCAGCTACTGTACTCGTGAAAACTCACTTTTACCCAACCTCACATGCACTTTTCACGGACGGGAAGCGGATAGACCCTCCTATAACTCGACAGACGACCCCCGTTATATATTAGGTACCGGATATCTTAGTGTCGCTTTTCTGAGTTCAGGAAGTTTTGGGGCCGATTACTATGGAAAATCAATATCCCAGAAGGCAGTTTTTGCTCATTAATATTGCGAAATATGTTGCTTACCGTTTCTATTGTTGGTTCACAATTTAACTTTCCCCCAATTTTTATACTTTCTTCTGAAAATTCCTGGGTCCCAGTGTGCAAATTCGCATGTGTGTACCAAATGCATCAAAATTCTTGCTGAGAGCTGTAACCTCCGCCCACCAAACCAGCATTGCATTTGATGGAGGGAATACTACCATTTAAAATGCTCATCGGTTTTTCACAGTTTTCTTAAAAGACAGTAAAGTCTTTGAAGGGATGCCCGCAACCGTCGCCAAAAAGGTGGTCCTAGCTAAATCAGTCAAAACGGGGCTGCACCAGTCTTGTGCTGGAATGGTAGGACACCCTAGCAGTTACTGATCGATGGTGCACAGACGCTCTAACGAAGTTGATTGACCAAGAAATTCTAATAAATGTGCTCATCTGCTACTCACGTGTGCTCAAAAAGGGTGCGTTTTTGACCCCATGTGGCAAAAAAGACTCCGGGAAAAATTGTCCAGTTGAGCTGGTAAGTAATAAATTTTCCACCAAACAGTGCAGACCCTACTCTAACTAAATGTATACATATTTTGTCCAGGCCCAACTGTTTAGCAAGGTAGAGGGATGATTTGTCAGATGATGTCAAATTCGACCTACCTCTCTTTTTCGTCTCAAAAAATTCCTAACTTTAATCGTACGAGGTTTTCACTCATACTGGTAAATGGGAAAGGGCTAATGAGTCATTCGATGGATATGCCGTTTCACTCACCGGATTGAATGAGAAATATTGTGGTGAGTTCCGAAACCTCGGCGGTGAAAACGCGAACGTAACGATATCCGGTCCTAAATATAACAACGTAGGGGTTTGACCTGCTCAGAGCGTGCGCGCGTGGGTGGGCCCGCTCAGCCGTGGCATCGTGTTGCGTCTACGTTCAAACAGTCGTTGGGTGCCCCTCGTGACTAGTCGGGGTAGGCGACGTCGCGACTGCAGTGGACGAGTTTCTGTGAGCGTCACTTGATTTCGATGTTACAGGAACGCCAAATCGACCAGTCACTTTGACACTCAGTTTCAATCAATGCAAGGACAGTTTTAGGTCTCGCGGATCCTTCTTTCCATTTTTTCTTCGATGTGCGTAAGACGAACACTGCTCATTGCGAGGAGGGAGTTTGGGTGAAGCCACTTCTCACGACCAGTTGACCGCTCCCTTCGTCTTGCGTCGGCCTCTACCTAGAGAGGGGTACTTTCTTCGTGAGGGAAGAGCTCAAGTATTACCGCCAGGGAGAGGACGGACAATGAAGTGTGCAGAGCATTCAATGGATGCATGCTGGCCATGGACAGTTCAGCAGCGCGCAAGGTATTTCCTTGTTGGAAGTGACGGTAGTTCAACATGCGTCCCATTCGTGGTACGCTTCGCTCCGGCTCGGTGGTGTGTTCGGAATGTTGTTTATCGTGCACTAGAACTAGTGATCAGGCAGCGCCGTCTGGATACGCTGAATCGTCTGCGTACAGAGGAGGCAACCGGCAGAAAGCTCAGAAAAGTTATACGATTATTGTAGTTAACCATAAGAAATGTTTTGAAGTTCTTTAGTGAGTCAACAAAAAATGGAGTGCGTTTTCAGGAAAATGTGCCATGTCGATGAATCGTTATCCATTGGATAAGCAGGTATCGCTATCCTGAACTCTTTGTTAGCCCTTTTCCTGTAAGAACAACATACTCTTTCCATTCGAGCTAAATTGAACTATCTGATCATTTTTCAAAAGGATCGTTCACGGAAAACTTATTTAGTGATTATTATTAAACGTTCAAATTCCCGCTGTACATCTGTCACAAGTATTGACGAGGGGACAAATCCACTTCATTCTCGCAGAGCCTCCACTAGGAACACTTTTTGGCCCTTTCCGCTATGGCAATACCATTTTTATTTCCTAAGGCGTGTTCCGTCCTAGTTTTGCCTCTATCATCTCGCATTAACGTGTTTTCATGATCGACTGATACATGGTCCCGCATAGGCGCGATTTTTTCATGTGGCGTTCGCTGTCTCACCGTCCTACCGCCGACGTTCATAGGTGTTAGTTTTCATCGTCTTGATTTTCTTTCGAAATGGGATCTCTTCGCATAAAGTTGGGGAACGTTGTGTAGTAGCTGTACTGACATATTCTGTATGGAAAAGTTGCAAGACTTTGCGGGAAGCCTTTACAAAATTCAACTGATTTCAAAAATGGGCAATGCTATGTTGCTTGTTCTAAAAAAAAAAGCCTACAACTTGCTATCAGCTACACTAATGCTAACTTACCGTTGCACTGTTAAAACCACCGACACATATCCACCTTTTGAATAGCTACAGTAGCGGTCAAATGTTCGCCGAAACGCTTTTTCGTGCCTTTCATTTCTTCCTTCAGAGAAAGATCCAAAGATAGTTTGAAGCCTTTCTTTCAATATCTAAACTCTTCAAGAGTCAAGGTTTTGAAGGCTTCCAAAGGCATGTCTTATTAATATTTGAAGGACACTGTTTGAGTAAGAAAAAGTAATGCACGGAAAAAGTTTCGGCGAACACTTTTGACCGCAACTGTATTTTACAGAAAGGAACTACTGATTCACATAGCTCTCACATTCACAAATGTGCTAGGAGCGCTGCGTTGCAATAGAAACCAAGGAAGGCATCCTAATTTCAATGGAACCAGGTTATCTGATAGGGCTTCAAACGCTGATTACAAATATGGAAACTAAAACTGCAAAATGAACCTGCCAAGGAAGTTGTGAGCAGTCAAAGTTGGCTGGAAGTAAAGCATTACACTGGCCTCCAGGCTTTCAGAGTCGCCGCGGAGTAGTGGTAGTGCCCTCGCTCTTCACCCGGGAGGTCATAAGCTCTCTTCCCGTTGGAGTGCAAATTTCGAGAGCACTACCACTACTCCACGGCGACTTTGAAAGCCCGGAGGCTAGGTGTAAACGCTTTACTTCCAGCCAACTTTGACTGCTCACAACTTCCTTGGCAGGTTCATTTTGCAGTTTTAGTTTCCATATTTGTAATCAGCGTTTGAAGCTCTATCGATATATCTGGGTCTCAATTCAAAGTTCCATGGGAAATGGGAAATTGAATGCCTTCTCCGGTTGGTAATCTCGTAGCAGAATTCTAAACGCCGTGAACTATGTCGTCGACGTCTGAAAGCTCTTACTCCCCTCTACAGATATTTCATCAAAGATTTCTTCGAATTATTCAGGTATGTCGATTGATAATTGGTTCTTATGCGTTCGGCTCTGACGAGTTAATGTATGACTGGAGACTTATGGGCACGGATAGAGGCGTTCAGGCATGGCATTTTTCGTCATGTGATTATCAAACCCTGCACTCCACTATCCACATTTCAGATGGACTTTCGAAGGAATTTCCGACTTGGCGCAATTCTCGATGACGGGATTCAAAGTGCTCAATTCAACCAATATGACACGAGATCGTGAGTATTGCTCTTTCAAATTCGTTTTAAATTTGGAGAGACTTGGAAATGGTCAATATTCGACGCCGGAATACTTGTCCAATACTCAAGGCAGCATGGACGTTGATACTGGCCGCCCCGTAAAACTTACGTACTCTTTGCCTCGGCATAACCTGATTCCTACCGAATTCATAGTTGAAGTCTGAATTTGTGATGAACATAGAGCCTCCTAGTAATAAAGATAGGGGTGGTTAGTGAGACAGGGATGAAGAAGCGCAGAGCAACCTAGAACACGAGAAATGGCACGCCCTTTTTCGTAATGATTTGCGCGTCGGAGTGTATCATCGGCGTAGATCTCGTTATCTATTTTATTTATTGATTTTTTTATTACTATGCACTCGTAGGTGCGCTACGGTAATTTAGTCAGAAAACCAACAGTTATATTAGGTTGTAGGGAAAGTTCTCGCGGTTTTTCGAAGCACGTTGAGCTCTGGTTGAGCAACTTTTTTGAATCGAAGCCAGAAAAGTTCTTTGCCGAAGGCATCAAAAGTCTGCCCGAAAAATGGCGAAGAGTGATAGAACGTGATGGTGATTACTTTGTTTCCTAATATGTTTTCTTGTTGATAAAAAATTAAGGTAATGATATGTGTCAAAAACCGCGAGAACTTTCCCTACAACCTATTAAATTGTAAACACGAGTCTGCCGAAATAACTAAAATTAAGCAAAAATTTGCTGGGCGGCTAGAGCCGACGGCAAGTGGGCGGATAGCGGCGATAGTGGCGCGAGGTCCATAGTGGATCGCTGGGCGCCGCGAATTGCATGCCGTCTGCACCCTTAGTGGGTCCGTTTTTTTTCGGGTAGATTTCCCCTTTAACACGTTGACGACACGCCCTTGTGCGCGAACCTACCCACCTTACTTTACAAATTTGCATTAACAGTTACTACATTACCAATAATTTCATTAGTGGTAACGAGAGAACTATTTTTCGTATCCAACAGTAGGAAGGGCCAGTCTTGAAGCATGAAAATGGAGGCACAATTTAGGAAAAACAAGTCTCTTCCGTGTGGGAGTGCGGGACGTATGTGTCCCGCGCTGTCGTCAAAGTGTTAAAGAACGGCGCCTTTGGCGAAATTCTCTATAAGTCGATTTGCCTCACCATCAGATAAAGTGGAGTAGTGATCGAAAGCACCGCCCGCCAGAAGCTTTTAAGACATGCCTCGCTAACCAAGCGGAGCTTCCAGTCGAGCCAAATGTCCCGTGTGTCAAGTTTTTGACGTATTTGTAAATTTTGAAAGGGGAGCGGGTCGGGTCGGGCTAGGAGAGCGGCGAGAGGGATTCCCACGAAAAGGTGACGAAATAAGTGATGGATTTTCTGGGGAAATTGCTGTTTCTGCTCCAAACTTGCACTGCTTCTCTCCTTGGGCAATCTCTCGGATTTTTTTTGGTGTGCAAAATGTTGGCCGGTTCCCCATCCTCTACTGGAAGAGGTGGTAAAGGGAAGCCCTTCTATGTACTCCCTAGCAAAAGGGTCCGCCGATCTCAAATATTGCCCCAACGTGAGGTTTCCTGTGCTTACCCTTTTCGCGTTAAATATTTGACCAACGAGGGTGGGAGCATTGACTAGAATGTATGTAGCTCTGCATTTAATTGTGTTGGTCAACCATCCATTCTAATACCCTTGCGCTCTGGTTGGCAGTCACAGCAGGGTCAACCGTCACGTTGGTCCGGTTTCAAAATTCCAGGACCCTCCGCGTCTCCAGGGGTCTCGATACACCCTCACACTCGTCACTCCTAGTTGTTTCCCCATGCGACTCCCCCGCCCAACCACCCCTTTGACCCTACCCCCTCCTTCCACTCACGACATCATGGCTTATTTGCCCAATGAAGCAGCCTCTTAAACTTTTCCTCGAAATTTCAAAAAAAAACATTAAGAACTACCACATTTTCCACGATAGTGATCCCTTCAGCTTTCACAACCCCTTTCCCCGACCCCCTATTCGGTCTTTTGACATTTGCCAATCCTAGATACGACCCATTCCCCTCTCGAAATCGCAAAACGACCCCCCCCCCGGTTGGACTTGACCAACACTTCACTTCTCGTAGGCCTTCGCGAAATTCAGGTTCTGTGTTCCATCTCGGGTAACAATATTGCTGTAGAGAGAATATAATTTCGACAGAATCATTTGGCAACCACCGACCTTTTGGTATACGCCGTGCATTTTACTTCCCTTCTAAGCTTAAAATTTGAGCGCGGATCTCATTTCCACCAAGGGCTTACGGGCCGGCCTACGAACAACTCGATGGTATGCCCTCCCATGGTAGTCGGGTACCAAATGAAAAACGTCCAAACAGCCTAAACATAAAACGCACCAAAAAGCTGGCATACGGATATCCCGGCGACAATACGAGCTATTTCATCAAAAACGCCAGTTTGGATCTATTTTCCTACAAAGGAAAAGCTTTCAAGGTAACTATTCCGCCCTCGAGGTCCGATTCTACTTTGAACGACATTTTGGCTACTTCCTGATGAACTTCTATGTGCCATGTACGCTAATAGTTCTCCTTTGCTGGGTAGCATTCTGGACAAATCGCGAAGCTACTGGAGATCGAGTAGGCATGGGTAAGTGCTAAAGCAAATAAATACCTTATCGTTAAAAAAGGTCGGATATAATGCTATTTTCAGGGATAACATCTGTTCTCACTATGGTCCTGATTGCTAATGACAGCAAATCGGATGCTCCGAAGGTAGGTTTTCTCCGGTTATCGTTATATGCATCGTGTCATCGGTATTGCTCGCCGGTGTACGTGGGAACGTTGTTACCCCTGGCAACAAACATTTTGTTTGTCGCCTCATATCCTATACATCCCGTGGGGAAACAACAGGCTTTGTTTAAGAGGTGTTGTAACGTAACTAGTAATTTAGCCCAGTATCCCCTCTATCACCTGCCATCCCGTTGATCGTCGATTTGCTCGAGCGGGCGCCAGCAACGTCTCCATTCGTCCCTGTCGCGTGCTAGAGTGGTCCAGTGGATCCTCCTTGCTCGAGGGACACGAAGTCCTTCATTCCTTTCGTTCAGAGCTTTCGTGAAGAAGTCTGACCATCGGGCCGGCGGTCGTCCAGGTGTTCGTTTGACGTCCCGAGGGATCCAGTCGGTAACCGCTCTGGTCCAACGGTCATCGCAAAATCGCATGACGTGTCCGGCCCACCTTATCTTCGATTCCTTGGCGAAAACGGCAGCGTCCCTGATCTTCGATCGTTGGCGTAGTTCGAACTCCGGATTCCCCTCTGCACTTGCGTGTATAGGGTTACTCCTAGCATCGTCCTCTCGACAGCGCGTTGGATAACGCTGACCGCATGCTCGTCCTGCCTGCGCAGAGTCCAAGTCTCTGAGGCGTAGGTTAGGGCAGGAAGGACAGCGGAATCGAAGAGGTGGGCACGGAGCCGGATGTTCTTCGTCTTCTTCACTACTCCCTCGATGTTCTTAACGCTCCCCAAGCCGCTCGTTTCCTCCTGCTCAGCTCTGGAGCTAGATCGTTCATCATATTGATTTCCCGACCTAGGTACACGTAGCTGGAGCATTCGGTGATGTTCGTTCCGTTGAGCGTGAATGGGGCATCAGGAACCAATCCGTTTCTCATAAACATCGTCTTCGTTAGGTTCAGCTGTAGACCGACCTTACCACAGGCGCAGTCGAAATCAGCCAGCATTCGCTCCGCTTGCTCGATGTTCGGCGTTATAAGAACGATGTCGTCAGCAAAACGAAGGTGGTGTAGTTGCCGGCCGTCGACCTTCACTCCCATGTCTTCCCATTCCAGTTGACGCATGACGTTCTCGAGAGCGGCGCTGAAGAGTTTGGGCGAGATGGTGTCGCCCTGTCGAACCCCTCTCTTGACGTCGATGATGACCTCCTTGTAGAATGGTGAGATTCTGGTCGTAAAGTTGCTGTAGAGCTCACGAAGCTCCTACACCTACATAATTAGGTCCAGTTTCTGCCTAAGTCGGGAGGCTATGGAAGTGCACCTTAGTCTGGTGAAAGAAAGCTGGAGTGAGGGTTCAACACAGTCGGCGACCACTGGGAATGATGATGCACTGAGCGCACGCATGAATTTGCAGTCATTCCTGTCTTCATACGAAATTTTTGGAGTGAAAATATTGCAATTTCTCACATTACTATTTGAGTCGTTTAGGTCAGTTTTCCCACAGCATTGGACGTGTACATATGGATTTGCTATACGACATTACTGCTGTGTATGGTGGAGTTCACTGTAGTGCACTACTTCACCAAATTCAACACCGGCGATCCCGAAATTCAGGCGATAGAGAGAGAAAGGATGAGACGAATCATCAGAACGATACCGAAGACAGCAGTCTTAAGGTATCATTGGATGCAGTTTGAAATTTCAAACGTTTAGCCAGATACCACCTTGTTTAGACCCCTGTCATTAGCATCAGGTGCCCGTTAAACATAGTGCGCCATGCCTCCTGCCTTTTCGAACTTTTAAATAGTTTGGAAGAAGAAAGTTCATAGCCATCGAGTTGTTTCCGACCGCTAATCCTAGGATAAGTCGACTATCGAAATATGACGAAACCTGCGGTAAACCGACGAAATGGTTTTGTTGTCAGGAAGGAGATTGAAGTGTTTAGTGATGCATGCATGCACGTGCACGCATATGTTGGTAAAATAGGAGGCTCAAACTGAATCCACTATCGAAGCCAACACCTCAAAGCCTATGGGTGCTATGTGTTACGAAGCAACAGAAAGAAGGCAATCTACGCAATATGCCTCACGACTGGGAGTCATATGCGTAGCTCACACCACAAAAAGTCAATTTCCCTGGCATCTAATGCACACTGATACTGATCAAATGAAAAAATAAAGCGCATAATGTCTTACAAGAATGCTGGATTGTAAACAAAGCTTTCCCAGACGGGACTCGAACCCGTACCTTTTGCTTACCGGGGAAATGCGCTAGCATTTATGCTACTGGGGCACTATTTCATTCTAGAAAATGCCCCGTTACCGTAGCTGTTTGCGGCACTTATCCCGGCAAGCGAAAAGGTGCCGGGTTCGAGTCCCGTCCGGGGCGAAAGTTTTGATCACAAACCAGCATTCTTGTGAGACATTCGCCAGGCGATCTGCGGCCAAAAACAGCAGTCAACAATCAAAAACAAGGCACAGAATCACACTGATGGTAGAGAGCGCATGTTAGTGATACTGCCCACTTCTTTTTGTTAATTCCATTAAGAGGCATAAAATAGGAATTTCGTTCATCGCTTGTTAGCCTTCTCTCAGGATGCGCAACGTATTTGACTTTTTCTAAACCTGATGCTCTGAATTTCTTGATCTGTGAGCTGGAATCGTATAAACGAAAACTTCGACATTTCGCTGGGAATTCTAGCACCAAACGACCAACGGGCAACCCAGGACATGTCCACAACAAACCAACAACTATCAACTTGCCAACCCATAGGGGTGCGGAGCAGGGTCAACCGTCCGTTTGCACTAATCGAACGAGGGAATCGTCTCTGCGATCTGGGGATGAGGGGGTCGCAGTTCGGGGCTGAGCAAGGTTATCATAGATAGAATGGATGTTTCCGATTGTGTTTTTTCACGAATATGGTGAACGTTTTACGGAAGTAGTGAAAACCAACACAATTGGTGGGTTCCGCTTCCTGTTAGCCAGCCCCCAAGTGGTTGGATTGTTGTATTCGAATGTCTTAAAATCGAATATTATGGAAACAGTTATGATGGTGAGGATGAAGAAGGGGAAGGGGGTCGTATTGGGAAGCCTTCTAAAACTGGTGATGGTTGTGGGGGTTGTACCGACAGAGCCGACCTAAAGGGAGGACCGCAAATTTTTGGACAGGCGACGTGGACGGTTGACCATGGTGCGGGGCTTGGACGGGCTAGGCACAATTTGATTTCCGGATCGTGACAGTACAAAAACACCATTTGCCACTGGCCTATCTCCGCCTAAAGGAGGAAATATACATACAATTTTCCTATAAGATGTTCATTCGACTGTCTTTTATAAAGCTCTAAAATTTTCGAATCTTTCAAGAAGTGTGGACTTTGTTCAGCACCAGCCGCCGCATGCACAGACATCTCCGACTTAGTGGGAAAACGAGCTTCGTGAGTATTTGTTCTTCATTTCTATGTTATTGTTGCACATTCTTATGATCAACGTAGGAATGACTAGAGATATGTTCAAATGACCCTATTCAGCTTAAAGGCACGAGTCAGGCTTGATGGACCAAACCAATCCCTTTTGTCGTCTTTGTGCATGGCTGCGCACCCACAGAGACGTTACCATGCTCAGAATCCCAAACGGCGCCGTAATAAGGCTCCAGGGCACGTATTAAGCGCTTTCGCCGCCTGGCGGCGCTCCGACCGCCCACCTCCGGAAGTGGTGCGTGGCTGGCATAACGTGTGAAATCAGCTAGGTTGATTGCCGTATCAACCGATAGAACGACTGATATCTCCAGAAAACTTGTTTGTACGTGCCTCTTCCCCAAGCCAGCCTCCTTCACTGCTAGTGGGAAAGAGGGTTTTGTTAACGGCCTTGTCGACGGTTTTCTCAGTTTTTTCTCCACTGTCGTTCTACTTCGCATCTCTATACTCAGTTTCAATCGCCATAATACCCCCTTATTGAGCCCGACTTTTGCCTTTAACTGCTGTTTACAAAAGATGCCTGTGTGAACACATGATTCTAAACGACGAAGTAGGGGCTACTTGAAAGCAACATTGGGCAACATTCCTGTGAATCCCATTTCAAATCTATTATATTTCTTCAACATTTTGTTACCACAGATGATGAAGTCAGAAGGAGGGGAGCTAAGAGTCTTTTGACCTGAAAGGCCGAAGAGTAAAATTAAAAGGATTAGGAATTTGATTATCCTTTATCCTTTATCCTTTATGAACAAGGTACTATGTGTACTTGGATTTCTATGTGTACTATGAATTTGATTCCGGTGCGTTACCGTTCAATCACAAGGATAACAAAGGAATCTATCAGTTCACAACGAAATAACCTACAATAAGAACGAACGAAATCAACAAATTATATTAGAGTACTTAAGTTAAATGAAGCGATATAAAATTGGAGCGATTTCCAGTGAGAGTAGGAGATGTCGCGGACGAGAGAAGTTGGGCTGCTAGTTCCTGGTTGTCGTGATCACACAAATTCTAGGTCTCAGCTACACATGGCGGGTTCGGTGCCAAACAGCCAGCTCGCTTCGGAGTGCCACTTAGGCGTCCCGAGTTTGAGCTGAGAGATTGAGAAGTCCAAAAGACCCCTGTAGGCGGCGACGATCCGGACAGAAGAGACTGCTGGTCAAAACTTTGGGCTGTAAACCTTTTATCGCAATTCCCACTCTCTCTTTCACTCTCTCTCTCTTTCTTTCTCTCTCTCTCTCTCTCTGAAAGCAGCTTTGGGGTCCTGCGCGATCACAACCGATCACCGAATCCATGCAGAACGTAGGGGCCCCTAGTTCCCTTCTCCTCAGAGGCGCTCTGCCCCTGAGACTCCCGTCCCTCTATCTAACAAACCCACTCGCCGAGAAAAGGCGAAGGTGAGGAGAAGGCATCATTACGACTATTGGCTGGAGTCCCACGACCCCCTTTTTACAAGCCCTATCTCGGTTCTACCTCAATAAGCACTTCACCTTCCCTGAGTGCTCCGCATAAACCAGCGTAAGGCTGCCATGACTTATCAGTGTAGAGAAGGAGCGGTAAACATTTGAATAGTGTTCAGTTTTAAAAAAAAATTCAAACGAGGCAGTGTGCATTAGAAGGTGAAACTCCAGTTCGGGGGGGCCACTCCATTTTTTCTCCAATACTCAAGATAAGGATTAGAGGGCTCACGACACGTAATCGACTCATTTAAAGTAGACTTCTGATAAATATTGGTGTAATGGGTGAGAAACCCTGAAACGTTTCACATTTCCGCCTGCCATGACCCAAGGGAACGGTCCTGGACCAGGAGAAAGGACACCTCCGCAAAGGGCTAAGGGTGCAGGAGCTCCAGGGTGGATCACCTGTGCAGAAAAGTGGATGGATGTGGGCAGGTAGTGTGGAATGTAGGACATCCACCGGTCCTTATCAAAAGTACGCTCGAAATGAGTCGTTCACTTATTATCTTATCCGTAGTGTTCGATAGCCCAAAGAACTGCTCTCTAGTACTACGGATAAGATAGCAATGGAGTGGCCCCCCGAACTGGAGTTTCACCAGTAAACCTTAAAAGAGTAGGGAACTGTAGAAGCGGCGAATAGCAAATTGATTAAGTTCAGAAGGAATAAAATCGTCTTTTCGCGAGTAGAAAGGCATCTCAACTGACTCCGAGGCTGTTGTCAGTCTTATTGTTAGTTGGGCCACTAACTACGCCATCATCGCCCATCACCTGGCAGTCTTCTCATTTTTCGATCCTACACACCTGCTCGCAGTACTGTAAAGTGTGAAAGGGGCAGACATTGAATGCAAAGCGGGATAATTTTCGCAATTTCCGCCAATCTTGATAGAAATCTCTTCAAAATTCTTCGGAAGATCTCAAAGCTCCAGGAGAATTCCCAATCAAAATGTAACATTTCCTGAACATCTACAGCAATATTCGACGACACATCTTCCAGAGTAACACGACTTCCACAATAGCGTCAAGGATCCCTGACGTTGTCCCTAGCGCTGACCACTTCTTTTACTACCTCGCGGTGAACATATTTCTATAAGGGATTTGAACGATACTCCCCCTTGTATTGAACAGGGTCCGGCGAAGCCGGCATGAGTCCGGAATTGTTCTTACATTTAAGTAGATGCTAAGCAGTTGCCTGCGGAAGCTCCAGTTCTTCCTTGATATTCGATTACAATTGTGGTAAACTACCACTGCCATAGTCCCCAGAAAACTAAATCACTGAAATGTTTAGAGCCGACGAGACGGTGGAAGGCATTCGATGTACAATCGGAATACGAATTTCTCTCTCAAAAAGCGTCTTCTAGCAAAGAAGCACAGCTCAGCATCCCCAAGTGACGTAGACGAGCGCACATTAGAGCAGTTCCATCAGTATGTCTTTAGATTTGTTTTTTTTTTTCTTTCAAGACCACTTCTTCTTAGCAGAAGCGATTTTCTAGGTTCAGAATAACGCAGCAGGTGTTTATTTTCTCTCGTCAGGTAAGAAAAATGGAAAAACCTGACCAGGGCACTGGAAATAACGGCCTTCCTTTTCTTGACGACCAACCAGTCCACGGAGTAGTAGCTTGAAAGGAGGAATTCACGATAAGAACGAAGGTCAAAGAAGGGGAAAATTGCATAGTTGGGAGACAGGCGGACCTCCTGAGGGTGCTGACCGACGCGCAATTGGCAGCGAAAGATTTGACCTCGGCGATCTAGCATGGCTCACTCTTGGCGCGGTTGGCGGGGTACGCCCACCGACATCTAATCACTCGCCGCAGGTCTATACGTGGCGAGTGATTAGATAGCAGAGAGCGTAGTGTTGAAGAGGGCACAGCGATGAGAGTCGCATCAATGCGCAAATCAACGGGCAAGGAAGGGGTCCCATTTCTCGGGTTCTGGGCCGTTTCTCA
>MU891548.1:0-19327 GCA_036418205.1 Ostertagia ostertagi
ACCGTCGAGTTCTGGTTGAAAAACCAGGTCTGGAAATGGAACGACGCGACTTGTTGGGAAACCTAATAGTGTAATGTTTAGAAGAGGTCATGCATAAGTAGAGGGTACATCATTGATTGATTTCTCCCAAGGGAAGATAAAGTTAGAGCTAGTTGTCGGTTTGGTCAATTTTTGTCGGCTGGACCTCCCATTTCGCAGGCCTAAAATTTGAAAACCCTGGAACATAGGTGGAAGAAGAACACAGCATCTTGTAGAGCAGACAATTCTCTTTCGAATGGTATATGAACGATGTAAAAGCATGGGATTTAGATGAAAATTTTTTGGTTGAAAAAAAGCGACACTATTTATGAGACAACCTAATACATTCGTCTTTATTCGCATAGCTTCGAAACGCACTCGAACATCACTGCTTTATCTAGAGGAGAATGAAATGCTTGACCGCAACTAGTTGGAATTGATCAACCCCTACTAATCAACTCCCTCGATTACTGTGGCTCCCGTTGTATCAGCTGGTCGAAAATTTTGGCTGGCTGGCTTTGGTCCTATACTAGGATGCAGGGGAACCGCGTGTGTTTTTAACACGTTGACGACAGCCCCTTATGCGTGTACCTCGGCAACTTTTTGTTTATTTTTTCACAATCGTCATAACTTCTTCAATAATTCCACTACTGGTAATTGACTGCACAGTTTTTCGGATAAGATACGCATGCACACAGTTTTGAAATATGAAAAAGGCCAAATAAACCGAAAAAAACTAGCCAGAATCGGGTGAAATTCTGACGCGCATGCGCGTCATGCTGTCGTCAACGTGTTAAAGAATGAGTAAATGCAGAGGAAGGAAGGCGAAGGATGACCCATGATCCAGAAAAAAGGTGTGACTTAACAAGTATACGGTAACTGGTTCCCCCCGTAAAAACACGAAGATCGAATATTAGTAGCATTGGCAGTGCATTCGCCGTCTAGGAATGGTGATTTGATTATAAGCATGACGTCGCAAATCTGCCCGATTCCGACATCTTCTGCTTGAGTGTGACCCTCTCTCATCGTTCAATCTAAGCGATAATCTAAGCTGGTCTAACCGTTACTCGGAGCTGGTCACCATCGGTCCCAAGAATGCAGTCGGAAGCGCTCACTGCTTGTAAGGTAGAAATAGTGAGCTCCAAGCAATACGACTGAGGCTTTAAGTGCAAGCAAGTTTGCAGAGTTAAGACCCGATTTGCCCCTAAAAATTTATTTTGTTTATTGCTTCCTTTGTTGGATGCAAATGATCAACTGGTTCGAGAGTTGCAAGAAAAGATACCGTTCACTAAACTTGCAGTTCGTCTGCTATGCTTCCATGAAGGCCTAAAAAAGTCTGAAGCACTTATTTGCTCTATTAAGCGCTTCAACAATACCGGAGATAATTCGAAAGTCAAAATGGGCAGGCCAGGAAATTTTTGATTACTAGCAGCGAGGCTCACACAACAAGGCCCGAAACAGATCAGGTCATGTCATTGTCCTACACACTTCCACCAAACTAGCTCCATGTTTGGCGAACGACCTAGAAGAACCGATAACTCAGCTTTTACTCAAGTCCCATCACACAGTGTCTCGGAAAAATGAGATGTGGAGAATGGGCTGGTACGCGTGCGGTCTTTCCTACCAGTTTCACGGCACGAGTTGTCGAAGACCTCATCCCTCTCGCGTAACCACACCAATCACCCGTAGCTGTACCCTATAACTGACTTTTTTCCTCTCATTCGTCCTTGTTCTCTGTCTTTCCCTTACTGCCTATTTCCTTACCGTAGGGCGCAGTGTGTTTCGATATGTTCATACACTACTCGAATGGACTACAAATAGGAAATGGTTGGGGCAGCTGCAATATTCGAGAGGAGTGCTATTTTTCAAGAGCGTTTTCAGCTTCTTCAGTAACAGGTGGTTTAGCACCTATTATTATTATTCCTTTCGAATTCCAGAATCAAAATTCAATCGTATAATAAGTCGGGATGTATCTTTAAGTACACACTACCAAGCGGAGGTGGGCCGGTCATGTGGCTAGACTTACCGATGATCGCTGGACGAAGAGAGTGACTGACTGGTACCCAAGGGGAAAAACAAGGCCCAGAGGCAGACCCCCCACCAGATGGGCAGACCCTCTCGTGAAGATGTACGGCCAGTTGTGCGAAGAGCCCGAAGCAGAGCGACCTGGAAGATGTGCGACCTGCGTTTCTGGCGTGCCCGGGACGAATAGCGGTCGAGAAGTAAGAAGTAAGAAGTAAGTAAGTATCTTTCAATTCTTCCAGTACGTGGTTGGAGAATCCTGCAAGTGCACGAGCAATTTGCAGGGTTCCACTTACGTCAGTGCGCTACCTCCCCGCTTCCCATCCCTGAAAAAGATTGAGCATCTTTTTTTCGAAGCCTGCATAGGCTTATTGTGTTCCTTGGAGACCTGTTGAAAGGAACTGCTAGAGTTTTTTGAGAATCCCATTGATCATAAATGTACCATATTGGAAATTTATGGCTGCCGTTTTCCAGCTGTGCTATGTCTTTCTTCTTGCCACTTTGAGACATATGAAGAGCGACGATCGTTCAGCAGTCATATTTGCCTTCTTCTGCCTCTCCAAGGAATCTCCAGAATTTTCAGAGGCAATCGCCTAGCTGGCTCCGGGAAGGAGGCTGCTTCTCCCACACTGATTACTTCATATATTCGTTCGTGATCTCCTCCTTGTTTCCTATGGGGGGGGGGGGACGCTTCCATACTCAAGAAGCCAAACCTCGTCATTCGAGTTTTTCTACCTGCCAGGGTCATTCTGTGGGTAATAAAATGGCTCGGGAGGATAAAAGGAAAATACGTCAACATTGTAGCACCCTAAAAGACTGATTTAAGGCGGACGTTCAAATATCTTAAAAATTGCAAATGAAATTCGAGTGACGGATGCCTTGTAAGCCAAGTTTGTTAGATATCTTCTTTCTACTTGGCGTATGCGATACCTCCCACATGGTGAGTGCTGCGTACGGGCAAGTTCTTCGCATTAACATCGCCCTTGTCAGCAGATATTTCATCTGCCCTCGCTGCTTATAAATTTCATTATACGGCATCGCTTCGGCGAAACTCAACAACTGACAGCGGCAAAAATGGCGGCACTCGCCCAATGTCCTTTTCATTTCGAGTCACCTCACCTATCTCCCTCTGCTCTCAGGTGTCTCATCCCCTCCATTTATTATCTTTTCCGTATCCCCAAATGTCTGTATTTTGATTGAATTTAGCATTCTTATAAACAATTCGAAGCCAACTACAAAACCGAAAGAATACTTGGATTTTTTCGTGGATTACGATAGTACTGAGACCTATACCTGATAATTCTTCCTAATAGTTGTGCTTAGCACATAGAAAAAATCTCTAAAATTGTTCTAGGAAGTTCGCCAAATAACTCAAAGCTTCGTGAACATCTAGCTAGTTTATTTAGTATATAGCAATATATACGGCGAAACGGTGTATGGTAAGTAAGCACGCTAACACTAGACTGCGGTCCGGGGATACAAATCCTGGGGTCGTGATCGACTCATGCCAAAAAAAGCTTTCATCCATCCGGGGTTCGTGGTGGGCCAGTTAGTCGAGATAAAAATCCTGACTTGTACACAGGCGGACCGCCAGTGATTGTGCAACCCTAATCGCATCACAACGCATTGCGATTATGCCATACGTAGAGTGCTATGCCGCCAAGAAGGAAACAGATCTACGGCGAAATATATTTAATAGTATGTGTGCAGTGAGATGCGAGGCGAGTTTGTTGCATAGTGGATGAACAGCTGCATCTAGAGATCCGTGCTGGATGACCGTTCCTTCCTTTCTTGACTGAAACAACAATTTGACCGTCTTTTGCATCGACTGCACTTCGCAAACGAAAGACGCGTTCAAATTTTTTTCATGGTTCTCATGGGCCATCAGCCGGAGGCCGAAAAAAGACATTTTGCACATGTCGCACATCAGCGATTTTTTCTTAGCAGAGATTGCCGTCGCTGGCGGTCCATAAATGTCCCACTATGGGTAGACACAGCCTCCTTCACTGCGCTACCGTCTTGGAAATGACATCATGCTGGTGTATTACCGCGCGTGCTTAAGATGCCTAGCCTAAACTGCTCCAGCGGCCGTAGACCTTTTTCTGCTTCAATCTGCCACAGTTTTCAGAGAGTCGTGAAACTTCGAGAAACTGTATTGCCTTACTGCTGACATCGCGCGCTCAGTTACATGATGGCAGTAATATTTGGTCCGTACATGTTGAATTTTAATAACCTTGAGCTTCCCTTCGTTTTGACTGGCAATGTTGGTCTTCGAAGCGGCTGTCCTAACACTTGGCAATCACTTTAATGTCATATCGGAGAATTTTAGGCAAGTATCATGTTTGTTGAGATTTTCGCTCGTGCTCAACGGCTCGTGGTTTCTCGGCCACATTAAAGTAATTTGAGCAATAAATCCTTGCCATCGTCGCTGTGTTATCGACATATGTAACGATGTAAGCGCCGCTGATGTATGTGGCTACGCAATTTCGTGAAATGAGAAAACTGCAGCTAAAGCTGCAGAGGAATCTTCCAGAAATAGAAGTACTGCTCTTAAAACTAACTCTTTATGTAACCCTCGGATGTTGCATTATCATCCTCTATATTTGGTGCACTTTGAAAGTAATGGCGCTCAGCAAGCAGAAAAGGCGAGTATCCGGCGCTATTGCTTTTCAAGATGGTTCGTGTTGTGTTCAAATCCATCCACAATCTCTGCAGGATTAGCCATGGTTCATGTACAAATTCGTCGTTATCCTTTCAATCCTCCCCTTCGTCCTGCTATCACCAATGCAACAACCCCAGATGGATTCCTACTTTTGCTACTAATTGTGTGAAAAGATGCGTGAGCCTTAGCAGAGAACCTATGAAGTGTCGCTGAAAAAGCTGACCTTGGAAAGCCGCCATAAGCTGCTGGATAGGTGCCAAATCTAGTGCGTACGCCTTTTGCCACACGCCTAATTGTAGCGATGGAGAACGCATGATTGGCTGCTTGAAGAATGCTTAGCGGCTAATTCAAATACGCGTGGGTTAGTGGAGCCTGGAGCAAGCAAGTTCGGAAAACTCGTCCGGCCTGCCCCCCCTTATTTCAAGGAGGAGGAGAAGAAATACTTGTCAATGGTTTCATCGGCGGTTTGTTCTGGTTTTCTTTATTTCCACTCACCATTAGCTCGGCATCCATGTGTCTATTTTCGACCGCTGTTACCCACCAATTTGATATGGGGTTGCTGCTTTGAATCACCAGCTGAACGGAAAGTTTGGATGGGTTGAGCGAAAGTCATTCTGACGTGAGAGCGCGCGGCGGCTCATTCACTCGCTGAGTTACCTACCCAAACTCTGTCGTAAGAAAAGAAATGCGACAAAATGAAAAGATGGCGGGGTAATCTTATTCTGTTATGTTTTGTCAACTACTTCTGTAGGATCAGATTAGCACAATTTTGAAGAATTGGTTCCGTGGATGAAATCCCATCGAAGCAACAAAGTCTTCCATCGTCGCGTTGGTTTGGCATCTGACTTTGTCGATGAATAGAAAACACGAGCTTGAAATGAAGCAGTCGTTCACTGGCAATTTGTTAGGTTATCTATTCCTTTCACGCACGGTGATACCTCACCTTGGTGAAAATTCAGAAATTGGACTCCCACCCGGATGGGTTTTCCACCGATCCTCCTTTGCAAAGGTCGTTGGTCCTGCTTCTTTTTGACTAGTCCACCAAAACTCAAAAAGCCCACTGAGCGAGCTTACTGAGAAGGCCTACTGTAACAACAGATCCTATCCTAACCATTTCATTGGGCTCCCTTTTTCTCAGTCCTGCCAAATTCATAATACGACCCTATTGTAAAAATGGTGAGAGGGTACATGAGCGTGCCTCTTCTGCCATCGTTGGGGAAAAAAAACAAATCACAGAGCTGCAACAGAATAAGATTCCGGGGTTAGAAAGCTGATCTCATCTAGTCCTTTAGAATACGCACGACTCGAACACAATATGAACATAGAGTGACATCTGGTTCGCACTTTATTCTCCAGTCAGAAATAAGCTCATTAACAACTTTCCTTACTTAGCTTCGCAGGAATAATTCAATGATTTCACATCTCAGAAACCTTTAGTTACCGAAGTTATTGAAACATACTTCGCTGGGTCAAAGGCGTTCTTTTCTATTTGTGCTTGTTCTCTATGAATTAGAAGAAGAGTTTCTACCCGAATGTGTGGAGTTTTCTCGGCACAATATGTGAAAGCATGTTACAGCAGAGCACGAAATACAATGTGCTGTTCACAGTATATCACTTTGCTCATGCCTTCCATCGATTTGTCGAGACAGCGAAGCTATGCCTAAGCTCGCTATTATTTATAATCGACGTAAGTCCAAGCTCTTACTAGAAGACTCCGATAGAGATAATTATTTACAGCGAAGACGTATATTTAGACCAAACGGCTATTTATAGATACTTTCAACCAGAATGGCACTGGGTGTGAAACAAAAAACAAGTCGCTCACAGGCGCGACTAGAACCCGACACCGGCTCGCTTTACCGGGGCCACATTTGCCTACCATTAGATTGTTGATATCGGCGTGACCGCCGATTAGCAGCAAAAAACGGTGCTTCGCCCAGAAAGCGAGACGTACAGGTTCTGGTCCCGCCTGGAGCGAGATGCGGCCAAAAATAGCAATCAACAAACAAAAACAACTCTTTATATGTTTTTGGGAGTTGCCGTTAATTTGCAGTACTGCAGTACAGAATGCCGTTTCCTTATGAGTGCTCTGAAGCAACATACAAGTTCATTCCTTTCTTACATATTCTGGGGAAATCTCCACTTTTCTCAAACACATAGTAATTTGTTTTTGTTTGTGCGGTTCTTTTACGTTCCATTCGCGTGGAATCTGCGCATTATGTGCAAATAGTAAACAAGTAAACAAATAAATGAGAAAATCACCACAGAAATCTGCCTACCGCTCCTTTGATCACGTTGTAAGGTCGACCCACGTGACTCAGTTACGGTCGTGTCTTACCATTACTGAGTGCATTACTTACCTTCTCTGGAGTGAACAGAGGAAGTATTCGCTTATGGAGATCTGGCAAGTGGTGGAGTAGAGCCTGTGTCGATGCGGGCATGAGTTTTGTCATCGTAATGCCACACACCTCGGTGCCCGATCAGCCGTTCATGCGATCGTCTCTGGGTCAGCCGCGCAACCAAGCACTGACTTCTGCTTCTATCATCACGGTTCTTGTTTCGCCCAGCACGCAGTCAAATGAACTGCTCTTATCCTCCAGGCATCGAGGCGTGGTCGCGGTCACTAAAGATCACTCGACTCTTTGGTTTATTGAAAGAATAATAGCAAGGTACACAAACGAAGGGCAGAAGTGGTGTAGTGGCAAGTGACGCTACTTATCACGTGCGCGGTCCGGGATCGAATTCTGTGTCGTGCTTCACCCGGCCAAAGGTTTCCATCCCGGTGATCGGTGATCGCTGTAGACTTGTCTGGTAGCATAAAAACACTGACTTGTACACCGGTTGACCCCAGCAAGTCATTGTATAGGCCACATCGAATTCAAGTGCCACTGCGAATGTAGAAATGGAAGTAGAATGCGTGGCGCATCCCAAAAAGGATTGAGCTCATGAAGAAAATATCTTTGCTTACTACGGCTCATACTGTAGCCACAAACAAACATAAGCTAACTGGAGAGTTTCCGCCAAACGAGTCTTCCTTAAAATCGTACCCACGAAAACTTTATTTCCAGCTTTATCACAGTAATCTTTGCCGTTTGGGCGATCGCTAAATCCATTTGTCGCATGTCTCACATTGCTCTCTGAGCCAGAAGTCAGTAGACAGAATTGGCTCGTTATTGGCGATCCACGAGACCCGTGAACGCTTATCGAGGCGTTTCCTACGGGAAACACGCCTCATTACGAGTCCGGCGGCGTCGAGTAGTGAGTGAGTGGTCCGTGCTCGAACCCCTTCCCCATGGATCGGCGTGGTCCGTATATACGTCATCCATCAACGTCTCTCTGGGGAGTTCAAGGGGCTGTTTGCTTGGTTTGCGGATAGAATGATGAATTTTCACACATTCACACGTTGCTTACGAACTCCGCCAAGCGGCCCCGGTTCAGACCCGTTCAACTGCTCATTTATGGCTTTGAAGTAAAATAAATCTAGAGTTGCTATGAAAGTTCAGCTCATTGGAAATAAGGGTAGAGGTGGTCAGTGGAGCAGGGATGAAGAAGAAACCATTTGAAACGGCCCGAAACCCGAGAAATGGGACCCCTTCCTTGCCCGTTGATTTGCGCATTGATGCGACTCTCATCGCTGTGCCCTCTTCAACACTACGCTCTCTCTGCTATCTAATCACTCCACGTATAGACCTGCGGCGAGTGATTAGATAGTCGGTGGGCGTACCCCGCCAACCGCGCCAAGAGTGAGCCATGCTAGATCGCCGAGGTCAAATCTTTCGCTGCCAATTGCGCGTCGGTCAGCACCCTCAGGAGGTCCGCCTGTCTCCCAACTATGCAATTTTCCCCTTCTTTGACCTTCGTTCTTATCGTGAATTCCTCCTTTAAGAAGTGAATATATGATATTTTGTTTGTTCAGGCGTTCGAAAGACGAATTGATCAAATTAGACATTGTACCGAGCTTAACTAGCTAACTGCCTGAACTATTACCAAACCACATTGAGCTAGGCTTTTTCTAGTTTCTGGTACCCTCTTCCAGAACCGAAAAGTACTGCATTGGTAAGGGCCATTTTCGAGCGAATCTTATCCAATCGATATAAGAACAAAGCTGATCGGTCCTTTCTTGGTAATGCGCCAGAATCCTATTCCTTTCGAAATGATAACAGCATTTCGTGGGCCATTTCTGGCTTTAGTGAATGTTGTTATCCTCCCAGAGCAGTCCGGCAGCAAATAGCCAGCCCGCGAGGTATGGGACGCTCAGCTGGCCAGCTCGCGATTTGGCCGAGATTTCACGAATTATGAACTAGCTACGCAACTCCACCTGCTGCTACATTCAATCCGCCCCTTATTTACAAATTGCAAATCTGTCTTTAGCCTTCATCTGATCCTCTTACCACAAGCGAACACATAAAAACGTTTTAGGAAAGTTTTGTAGAGGTGATCACTCCCTCCACTCCCCCATAATTCATCCCTGCATCAGTATTTTTCTTCTATCGGGTCGGCAATTTTGTTGTATTTATAAAGAGTTACTACCATTCAGATCCAAATGAATTGCCCAAGTCGAGAGAAGTACATAGGTAGCCTTGGAAAACGAAGTCCATCTATTTGGGGCCAGGATATCCTCTATTCGAAAGGCGATCTATTGTACATATCCATTGAGTTTGCGGTGGCTCGCCGATGTACAGGTCCGTACTTTTATCCTCCCAGAAAAGTCTGGCACTATGAAACTGACCCGGAAAGGATAGAATCTTCTCTAATTTGGACAGCCTACGATCCAGGATTTACTCAGAACCGTGCGCGTGATAAACAGCCCTATGATGCAGTTGCTTACCAGTCGTCGCCACCACTTTCGCCCTCCTAATGTAAGAAGGTGGAAACAATGATCCTATTTACGATAGCGAATAAAAATGCTTGACTCATTTTACAAGAATGCTGGGTTGTGAACAAAACATTCGCCCGAGCTCGGACTCGAACCCCGGACCTTTTGCTTGTGCGCTACCACTCACAGTTTAAAGTTATGTTCACAAAACAGCATTCCTGTGGAACATTCGCAGGGCGAACTGCGGCCAAGAACAGCAGTTAACAAACAAAAAGCTCCACTCAGTCTTATTTGTTTTCTTCCTTTTTAATGGCATACTTGGGTTAATTCAGCTGTACTTCTAGCTATATTTCTCGTTTTGTTCGAGAGAAGCGAGCCTTCAAAGCGGAAATTGAATCGAAGATTAGCTCTGTGGAAGATGGACTATTCCCTTCTAATTCTTCTCGAGAATGTTTGTCTATCACCATTTACTCGCGAAACGCGTTCAGATAAATAGCCTAGATTTCGATCATGGAAGTGCTGCCTTTCATTTCGAAAGTACGTTCACGAGTCCTTGGCTTTCAGAGGCTCGCAGTTATGAATTTTCCATGGATACGTGGCACGCACGTCCTCCTTCCTCCTCCCGCACAACGATGAAACACACAGCAGTTTCACGCACGTTACGCGGCTCTCTTCAGTTACACTTGATTATTTACTCTTGCGAACACGAGGTTGCTTGGTATTTTTGAACAGGTGTTCAAAATGCTTTGCTTTTCATCACCCAGATATGCACTTGTACCGTACATTCTGCCTGATCAAGGGCACTGGGTACGATCAGTTGGCTGCCCAAGACGGATAAATATAAGATCACTATAAGTAGAAGATAGTTGCAGACCTATGTGGCAGATGAGGACAGCTCGTGAAGTGGCCAAAGGCACACTCGAGGAGCTAACAGAACCTTTCCCATTTTGCGCGATGTCCTCGTGTTTCTCACCTTTTGGCGGGGGGGGGGGGCCCAAGTACTGATCCAAGTTAGAAGATTCATCAGTTGCTGCAGAAAGGCGGAGTAGTGCTCGGAAACCGTGGCGCCGCGCTGAAGATTTGAGGTCGCCTTGGAATCTTGCCGAGCCCCGAACTGAAGCGATTCGACATGAAAAAGCGCAACATCCTCGGTTTAAGATCGTTTCCACCGGATTCTCTTCCACCGTTACAGTACCTAGCACATCATGCTTCATTTTCGACCAATGACCGGGCTCAACTGTGAAGTAAAAAGGTGGGAATCCACGTACTCCGATCCACTCTTTTCCTCTTCACTTCCATCACTTCCATACGTCACCATGGCTGCTTCTTTTGTGTTTAATTGGTATTTGTTCTGCTACCACGAAATCTAATTCCGTTCTCGAAAATCTAAATTCTTTCGAAACTCTCCATCCCATCTGTGACCAATTTGACCGATTCCTTTTTGCAACTGCGAGTAACTTCAAGAAATGTTGGTAAATCACCAGTGGGGACTGAGCATGCCACCAACCATGTTATAGTACCTTCAACTTTTTGCGCTTCTTAACCCACTCGCGACCGGGCGGGATTTTCGAAGACTGCCCGTTCGGACCAGCGCCGGCAGAGGCGATTGCGCAATGTCAGCCACCGGTGGCTGACATTGTCCCAGGGGAAATCCATCTTGTTTTTTTTTAGTTTTTCTATATATCATCCGTAGTTCACGCTGAAACTCCTCCTACCATGGTTATCAAGGGTCCTGATCACGATTATTGCGGAATCCCATTTCTGGCGCTGGCGCAAATTTGGCGCCATTTGGCGCCAGATGGCGCCATGAACTGAATTTCGTCAAATTTGATGTAAACTTGTATATTTGGGACCCTGATTACGAATATGAGATTCCCTTTGGCGTATTACGGTTTCGAAAAAAAGCTTTCCACATCCTGAACGACTTCCCTTGTTAGTCCTGATTGGATCCAATAGTGAGAGGGTGCAGGCGAGCAGGAAACAGGTGCTAAATAGCGCCAACGACTAAAACGAATGTCATATTCGTAATCAGGGCCTCAAATAACCCCCATACGCAAGTTTACAGCGAATTGGTGAAGACACCCTTGGCCAACTGGCGCCAAATGGCGCCAATTTGGCGCCAGCGCCAAAAATGGATATCATATTTGAGATCAGGACCCTCGAAAACCCCATGGGAAAAGTTTCAGCGGAAAAAAATTTCAACTTTTTCGGTGAAATTTTGAAGTCAGGATTATTTTTTCTTCAATAAAATTCTAGTGGATAGAGATTTCCTCTGCCCAGGGGTGGCCTAGATAGATGAGGGTATGAAGATTCTTCACAGCAAAGAAAATCTCCCAGAGACCTCCTTTTGTTTTCAAAAATTCCCTTTAAAGCCCGTCAGCCACCGGTGGCTGACATGGTCCGAAGTGAGGGTGAAACACCGAATAACCGACAAGGGAAATCATCCAGGGCAAGGTGCCCTCTTGAAAGAAACGGTTTAGTACATGTTGTAGGGACGCATGTACGGGACCACAAAACCATGTTTTTCGTTTCGCTGAACGGTTTTAGTAGTACCAAAAAAGTGGTGAATAATACTCTTGATGGTTCAATCCCCGCGGCGACTAAATTTTGCAATCAAGGTTGGCGGCCACTTGTTGGCTTCAAAATGGTCCTGACGATGAATTTGACATCTGATTTTGATATTTAGCGCGATTTGGCACCAAACCGTAGGCGCCAACCGCGAAAATTTCTTATTTTTCTAGGTGCGTGCGACGTGAGGTGGATTCCTTACGCCACCTTATGCTTCGTCTTGGTACTCCAGTAAGCGTTTACAAGACGTAATGTATTATAGTTGTGAGAGTATATATATTGTTTTGCGTTCCTTATGGCGTCCCACAATATGCGAAGAAACGCGTGTTTGAGAAAAGCGCACCTTGCCCTGAAAGACCTCCCCTATGAGAGGTCCGTGAGCTCACACACTCCATTGCTCCTGTCACTGTTCCTCTTGATTACACCATTAACCTATGGGGGAGACGAGCTCAGGGCAAAGCTTGTAAGCGCTGACAAATAGAAGTAGAGAAATTGAGCGAGCTTTTTGAGCTCTTCGAAGCAGAGAACACAGCTTATGAGGAGACTTCTATTCGAGGAATGTCCACCTGATTGCTTCTTTACATCATCGTGTTTGCATCAACACATTCAGAAAGCCTCGGCCACATGTAACGAGGGGTGAGCGAGGGTGGTGGGACGGCGTTAATGTTATTTCGATGCCCGCGATTGTGGCGGGAGTTCATTGCAAATCAGCCTGCTTGCAAAAGCAGAAGTTATCGAAAATTTCTTGGAAACGGCCGGAGGGTGGATCTTGTGGAAGTCGAAGGAGGGCCTCACCGTCGGTCTGCTCGTCGCGAGCCCAATAGCTATTTAGTTTTCCTTCGCATCACATGACTCCTCATTTGATGAAAGGGCAGAGTTCTCGAGATTAATCAGTTTCTTCAGTGTGAGCTGGTCACTAAACTTTCATCACGCATCAAACGAGCGCCTAAATGAATTTCCGTCCTCTTAAATAAGCGGCAGAATTCACCAATAGTCAAAACCAGTGGTATTCAAGAGCTTGTAAGGCAGCTCTAATAGGAGTAAAGGGGGGCCTGTGAAGGAGAAGTTTACTTGCCCGAGCGGTCATTGGTACATCTCAAATGCTCACTGACGCCAGGTAGAGATGGGGGCTTAGCCCCTATTTTTTGGTGCCCAGGATGTAGGCTTCTTAAAGAGTACGTTCAATACATGTAAGTTAACCCAGGTGAAGTTACATTATGAGCATTCGCAGGTGAGGCGCTTCAGCAAGTTCAAAAATTATCATATTCTTTTACAAATTTTGAACTAATAGGAAAATTAAGTCTGAAATTCATAAATGATGAAATAATCCATTCAAAGAACCTTTTCATTCACCATCCATTATAGCTCTTTCACTTCATCCGCACTCATTGTTGGAAATGGTGACAGTGAATAATTAAATCGTATTTCACCCAGAAACCTTTACGCGTATTCCCACTTGAAAAGCGGCTCGCCCACTTTCCTTCACGAAACTATGAATCATTGTCAGTTGATTGGCGTGAAGAGCGCAAGAGGATATGTATTTCATTACTCATTGTTGTACTTATACATCGCCTTAGATGCCCTCCCGGCCCGATTCCACCTCATCATCTTCAACACGCCATGCCCGTCAATCTCATCAATTGAGTTGTTCTATCTTCTCAGATCTGTTTATTAGTTCCTCTTCCTAGAAGTCCCAGAGTTCTCAGTAGCTGTCAAAAGTTCAGTTGTGTCAGAGGGAATTATGAGCGAACATCTTTGGATTGATATGCTCCTATGTTTTAATTTATGAAACCTTTTTTTGAAAACGGATATGGGTTTTTGGAAGGGGGTTAGAGAAGATAGGCTGACCGCTGGACTGCTTTTTTTCGTATCCAGGTGATGTCTCCTATTCACGGCGATGTTTTTGCTGTTTTCGCACGGAGGATTTCCATGTACGTGTATTGAATAAATAAGAGCTCTGCCGGTTCGCAGCCAACTTCAATGCGCTCGTTTCGACAGCGCCCTTTTCCGAACGCGGTTTTTACAGCGAGCGCTGCTCTTTTTGTTTCCATTTTTATTCTCAGTGACTTGCGAGGTTTTGGAAGTAAATGTAAGTGTTATTAGTGTTGGTCATGAGATGTGCCGCAGATTCGACATTCATTCAAAATCGTACCCACTTTTAGGGAACTGCTACTTCTTATTCTATCCCAGAGAAGGCTTGGCTTATAAAGCAGGGTCCGATCCTCGCATGAAGCTGGGCCATTTGCGCGCCTTTAGCTATAGCTTCATTTTCGCTGTGAGTGTCGCGTATTGTATATATAGCATAATACATTCCAAACATTATCTTCAAAATGTTCTAACACTTAGCAGTGCACCTGTGGTGGGGACATATAGGGGGGGGGGGGGCCAAAAAAAAAGCGGCATCCTTACTCACATTCAGAAGACAGGTGGGTGAGAGCGTTGGGGTGTTCGAAACCAAACGAATGAGCTCGAATTGCATATGTGAAAAAACACATTCGGTAGCTAGTCAAAACATTACATGGGGGCCCTCTCCACCGCGACATCAGATGACTTTCCCACGGAAACATGGTTCGCGGTACGAGCTCAACGATGTCCCCGAGAAACGACGATCACGTCTCCTAAACGCTGGTTCAAAGCCATGTTGCGGAGTCAGAGTTCCCTAAGAAGCCATTCACCAGTTATCCGATTGAAGAAATTATGTAGCAGCTTCAGAATGGAGCGATTATGGTAGGCCTCCTTGAAGCTCGACGGTGATGACAGATGACGTCATATTCTGGAGACGGTGAACGCAGCGAAGGTGGGCCTGATTCTGCTTATGGGGGGACATCTAAGGAATATTTCGCCGTATAACTCCCAATAACAGCGGCATCCTTTGCGACGAAAAGTTTGATGATATGCGCCATGGGCAAAGTGACTTTTTTTTGCCCCCTGTATAGTTGCACCGCCACCCGTTCCGTCGATTAGCAAATAGGGGCGAGTTGGAAATTGGAAGTACGACTTCCAATTTTTTCTACTGCACACAGTTCGGTTTTCGTTCTTTGAGTTGTAGAGTTATGAAGGCCTTCACATTACTTGTACTAGTCTTTGGTCTTTATTCGTCGAAGTCGTTTACCAAGTTGTCAATTGTACCCTGGAGGCGAAAGAAGAGCGGCTGAACGATGAGTGACGGCGAGTGTCTTTGGGAGTCAGAGTTCTTTGTGTTCTGCATGTTGAAAGGAGTTGTTCTTCATAGTCATATCTTAGGGCAATTATTTCTTTATACGAAGAATATGGAATCGTGGTCCAAAATTGAGAAATGTGAAGAAAGGAGAACGAACAAGAAATAGCATCACAAACATTTGGAATCAGAATCGTCATCTCCAGCCAAATTTTATCAACTGCCTCCTCAGTTCCGTTCTTTATTCAAGTATCAATTCCTCTTTGCTGGCTCCACCTTCTTCGTGATAAAATTCTTTTTGAAGTGTGAAGCTTGTGAATTTATTAGCGTCGACAATCCCATCGTATGCTTGGAATTTCACTTTTTCAGCTTTCCCGTCGACATCTTCGCGTTCCTTCAATGCATTCTTTTCACGGAACAATTTGTGGCTATCTTTATTCTTTCAGAACTCTTTTCCCTTTCATTCGAATTGAACCGCGAAATGGCCTGCCATGAAAAGCAATATAACTCTGAGTCTGTCTTATTCTCCAAGGTATTTTTTCTGGAATGTTCCCAAAGCACATGGCACAAGGTTTATTATTGTAAATGATGAGACCATCACCGGAAGCCCGAAAAATTGTATTAAAAATCAGGAGCGCAAACCCTTTCTCCCCTTCTTGGAAAGGGTATGTCCGACAAAAGACCACCCTTCCATTGCCAGTTCTCGTCACCTGGGCAAATGATTCTGTGAGAGTGGTAAAAATAGTTGCGGAGAAATTTAGAGATTTGGCTCAGACCGCGAACAATTGTGGCACGTGAGATGAGTAGTATTCCGCATTCAAGGCCTTCACGGGTCGGGACTAGATCCTTAGTGAAACTCTCTCTGCGATTTGGGTTGGTGGCACTTTAGTTCAGTAGGCGGGTGGGGAACTGTCGCTATTTGGAAATGCACTGGCAGGGAAGTTGGGTATGACCTCCCACCCATGGCATGGCCGCTGGACGCTGCCATCCTTGTCAACCGCACGCACCCGTGGCGGCGCGCCCTTCTGAATGGAGTCCTCGCTTTTTAGTTTTTTATTGCTGTTTTATTTGTCTCCCTAGTTTTTATTGCGCTGGCGTGTCTTTCTTTCCGTCATACCACGGCCGACCTAACAAGGAGTTCAGTATTTTCCATGGCTCTTCTTGCTTTTTCTCCCCATTAGCAACCCTTGTCCCATTTATTGTCTATTTTTCAAGAAGAAAAATAACACGCCATTTCGATCCCGGCCCGTCGGCCTCTCAGTGAGTATTTGTACATTATTCTCTCTTATGCTGCCATACTCCAGTGTTACTTTGCTTTCTCTCATGTTTGCATTCTGTGTTAAAAAGTATCCAATTGATTTGGTGGTCATTTCTTATTCTGAAATTGAATGTGAAACCGAAGCGATTACGCATTAATAGGGGTGCCATTCGCAGGAAGCGCCACACAAAGCAGTCCCTGGCGGCCAAGGTAGCTTGTAGATGGCGGTTATGCTTTCAAACGAAGATCGCGGTGCTGAGAGAACTCGGAATTGCTGCTCCCTCCCCGAAGCAATCCCCCCCCCAGTTTAGTTAGTAATTTGGACAAGCCGTGTTGCCAGCAGCGGCACAACTCAATTGGAGCGTGGTTTGGATGGTGCCGAATGGTGGGACCAAACGTTTTGTTGTGAACTCGTGCAGTTCCGCTTTCTGAGCTCTTACTTGTTTATTGTTTATTATTTATTTATAACGTTGTGCATAAGGCAAATGCAAGAAATATGAGTTCTATGAATAATTCAAGAATAAAAGCTATTCATGAATGAAAACGGGCAGCCAAAAAGGGTTTCCCGTTCCATGGATTCTGACGGATTCTCTGTTTTTTTCGCCATTGGCGACCACGAGAGCAGAATCACGTCTCCCTCTCTGAAACCCTTTTAGAACCTATTCGTAATCCTGTCTTTAATTGTTAGCTCCTGATAGTGTGTGTGGTGTGACCGTAGTTCGAAACAAGGAAGTTGGGTTTTAAGCAGGACACTTTGCCCCAGGTGGGATTCAAACCCATACCTGTCTCTTTCCAGAGAGTGTGCCACTAATCACACTTCAGTGATACCCCTTCATCCTGTGTTCGTCATAAATGGTTCAGCACTGTTAGGGTTGATAAACGATATATCTAGTGGGACCGGCATCGGACAGTGGAGCGCGAGTCTGGGAGCTCTAGTAGATATCTGGCAATTTGGCGAAGCCTCGCGCTAATGGTACGCGAGCACACTGTTTTGATCTGATTGGTTTGAACTGCTTAGCATGGGTTTGTCGTTGAAGGAGAAACCGGTTCGACTACGTATAGGAACAGGGTTTGCGGCATACAGATCCCTTTGCGATTATCTGAAAATAGAGTTTTGTGGTTTTGTGGAGGTATAGGCCCACATCAATCAATCACGGCATACTCTTCCATAAAGAAAATCAATTTATCGATCGGCCCTTTCACTGCATTTGATTTTCAGTCTGGTTGTTGGAAGAAGTAAATGTTTTCAGATGTTGCTGCTTCATTTTTACGGGTAGAGTCCGGCCATCAGCGGATATCGATTGATGGACGTAAGCATTGATAATTTTTTTTATTCAAAATAACTCTCCAGGATACAGTGCGTTATTAATCGATTTCAGGTGATCCATATATGGGCTTTTTCACGCGATTACAATTTCATGAACCAACATGTATAAGTTCGTTAACAGTTCACTGTCTTAAACCACTAACCGGAGCTGAAGAGATGTAAGTTGTGATTTTTCGATCGAAATATTGTATTGTTTCCTGTGTAATGTTAAAATTTTTAGAGATATCTTATTTTCTGAGTGTGAACATGGCCACTGGAAAGTGATGCATTACACCAACACAAAGGAGAAATTTCTATTGAAAACGGTGCGCCTTAGTGCTGTTTGAATGCAAGTGTAATGGTAAATCATGTAGTATCGATTTTCAGGAAGTTGTCGCGCGACAATTATCGATTTCGAGTCCTATTGTGCTTTCAATCATTGATGTACAGGTAGAGACATGCAGGAAGAACAAAACGATTCCCATGTAAGTTCCAGCGGATTGATTCGTCGTTATTTTGTCAATTCATTTGGCTACAGTACACCTACAGTAAATTTATATGCAAGCGCTTGCTTCGAGAAACTCCCAGCATCGCTCTTTTTATGGCCCGTTGAATGACGCGACTCCATACTTACACTGCATGGAGTTCAAGTCTCCAATTCATAGGTTGGGGCAGAAAGCGCTGCGGAAGAAGTGAGCAAGACGTCTTTCTTGCTACCCGCTAATGTTCTTGGAAGCCCCAGGTTCACTTTGTTCAGTTCAAGAGCTTACTTCGTTCATGATTTTGATTTCTCAGTACGAAATATCTACATGAAGCAATCAGTGGTCTGATCCATCGAAAAAAGATGAAGCCTTAGCAGAAGAGGTTGTCATTGCGAAAAGTAAAAACATTTACAACTTTACCCAAGCTAACTCCTCCAGCAGAAACCGGTCGGGGCATTGCCATTGCTTCCTAGAGGATCGAGCGTCGATCAACGAAACCTTGACCTTAGGGCACCTTGAAAAGATCGGTGTTGAAGGGAGTTACGGGGAGGCGTGAAGGGCTCATTTTCGAACGGTTTGAATGAACATTAGTTCTCCCATTTTTTCCTCAAAGATGTTTCTGCGTTCCTGCACGTTTTATTACTGTATATTTCTCCTCGCTCAAGGAGAAACTGCCGTGAATTTCCACCAGTTTTCACCGGGAACATTCGAATTGGCTTGAGGGTTGGGGAAGGTGAGGGATAAGAAGGGTAAGAAGATAAGGCAAGAAGGCCGCAGTGTTGTTGGAGCATAAGTGCTGTTATTTGTACAATGCAACCACCACCATTTTTGACCGATTCCTGCTCCACGAAAAATCGGGGATAGGAAGGATTGGATTTTGCCAGAAGAAGGGCGCGAAGTAGTGTAAGTGGCCTTTTCGGAAACATTTGATCGACTTCGAGCATTCTGCCGGTGTCCTCAGATGTGGCTAATATGCGATTAAATTTTTGCATTTCTAAAAAAATAAAATCGCGAAAATTATTGCGGGAATAAATTGAG
>MU891550.1:0-13096 GCA_036418205.1 Ostertagia ostertagi
TTAAGTCTGAAATTCATAAATGATGAAATAATCCATTCAAAGAACCTTTTCATTCACCATCTATTATAGCTCTTTAATTGTCTCCGCACTCATTGTTGGAAATGGTGACGGTGAATAATTAAACTTATTTCTACCCAAAACTTTACGCATTCCCACTGAAAGTGGCTCTTTCGCTCTCTTTCACGAAACTGTGCCTCAATTGATTGGCGTGAAGAGCACTAGAGGATAGGTATTTCATTACTCATCTGTTGTACTTATACATCGCCTTAGATGCCCTCCCGGCCGATTCCACCCTCATCATCTTCAACACGCCATCCCGTCAATCTCATCAATTGAGTTGTTCTATCTTCTCAGATCTGTTTATTAGTTCCTCTTCCTAGAAGTCCCAGAGTTCTCAGTAGCTGTCAAAAGTTCAGTTGTGTCAGAGGGAATTATGAGCGAACATCTTTGGATTGATATGCTCCTATGTTTTTCAATTCATGAAACCCTTTTTTGAAAACGGATACGGGTTTTTGGAAGGTTTTTAAAAGGTAGGCTGACGTGGACTTGCTTTTTTTCGTATCCATGGTTGATGTCTCCATTCACGGCGATGTTTTTGCGTTCGCATGAGGGATTTTCCCATGTACGTTATTAATAAATGAGCTCCGCCGGTTCGTCAGCCACCTTCAATGCCTCGTCTCAACCGCGCCCCTTTCCTGAATGACGGGTTTCTACGGAGCGCCTGTGCTCTCCTCTATTCTTCCATTTTATTCCCAATGACTTGCGGTGTTTTGGGAAGTGAACGAGAAGTAGTTTATTTTGGTCATGAGATGCGCCGCGTATTCGACATTCATTCAAAATCGTACCCACTTCTGGGGAACTGCTACTTCTTATTCCATCCCAGAAAGGCTTGGCTCATAAGAGCAGGATCCGATCCTTGCATGAAGCTGGGACGTTTGCGCGCCTTTAGCATTTTCGCTTCTTATGTGGCGGTACTTGTATATATTGCATAACTACATTCCAAACATTATATCAAAATCACGGAACGCATTAGCAGTGGCCACCTTGGGGGATACAAGTGCACTACCGCACTCGTTCTGTCGATCAGCAAAGTAAAGGCGCCCAAAGTAAATGAAAGTACGATTTCGTTTTCGTTCTTTGCAGTTGTAGATTTATGAAGGCCTCCACGTTACTTGTACTAGTCTTTGGTCTTTATTCGTCGAAGTCGTTTACCAAGTTGTCAATTGTACCCTGGAGGCGAAAGAAGAGCGGCTGAACGATGAGTGACGGCGAGTGTCTTTGGGAGTCAGAGTTCTTTGTGTTCTGCATGTTGAAAGGAGTTTGTCGTCATAGCTATCTTGACTGCTTGTCTGTTATACGCAAAAATATGGAGTCGGGTCCAAATTGAGACAATGAGAAAAGCGAAAGGAGAACGAACAAAAATAGCATCACAACATTTGGAATAAGAATCGTCATCTCCAGCCAAATTTTATCAACTGCCTCCTCAGTTCCGTTCTTTAGTCGCGTATCCTTTCCTCTTTGCTGGCTCCACCTTCTTCGTGATAAAATTTTTTTTGAAGCTCGAAGCTTGTGAATTTATTGGCGTCGACAATTCCGTCGATTCCTTAGAATTTCACTTTTTCAACTTTCCCATCGACATCCTCGCGTTCCTTCAATGCATTCTTTTCATGGAACAATTTGTGGCTAACTTTATTCTTTCAGAACTTTTTTCCTTTATCGAAATTGAAGGGGGGGGAGACAATGTGACTGGCCATGGAAGAAGCAATTATAACTCTGAGTTCTTCTATTCTCCAAGAGTATGTGGCTTTTTATTCACAAATTTCTCATACCATACCACATTTAATTTACGTACTCGAGACCATGGAAGGAACCTAAAAGGTTCGTAATGGGGAGCACAATTCTCGTCTTGAAAAATCGGATGTCTAACTGGAACTCATCCTTTAGTGGCCAGGTTTCTTCCCCGGATAAACGAATCTGTGAGAGGACATAAGTTGACGAGAAACTTATGGTTAGGCATCGACCACGACATTTGACACATCGAGTAGAATGTATTCTGCACTCACCGCCTTTCACGGTCGTATTAATCCTTGAAGTCCTCTAATTGATTTAGGGAGCAGGCCCTTCATACGGGTAGTGGAAGTCTCGCGATCCGGAAGTGCGCGGCAAAAAAGCTTATCTATTCGCTAGACCGCTGCGACCGCTGCCATCCTTATCAACCGCAGCCGGCGTCTGTGCCCTCTCACGTACTCAGTGCTTTTGCAGGGTTCCTCTGCTCGTAGCGCTGTGTCTCTCTGTCATGCCATGACCAACCTCATATTGGAGATTTCAGTGTTTTTCATAGCTCTTTTTCTTCCCATTAGCAAACCTCGTCGTACTTATTGTTCATTTTGAAAAAAAATAACACGCTATTTCGATCGGGACCGGTGCTTTCAGTGAATGGAAAAATAGTTGTCACTTATGTGCCAGACTCAATGTTACCTTACCAGTCTTACCAGTGTAACTAATACCTAGTTGCCTCATGGTCATTTTTATTCTGAAAGTGAATGTTAAACGAAGCGATTACGATAAAGAGGGAGCGCATCGGGGAAGCATATGCACCACACGAAGCAGTTACTTGGCTGCCAAGGAAGCGAGGTGTGGCGCTTTCACGACGAAAGGTGCGCTGGTTGCTGAGCAGGACTTCGAAAGCACTCCGCCCCCAAAAGCGATCCGCCCACTAGTTTAGTTGGTGATTTGGACGAGCCAGCAGCGGCACAACTGGAGCAACTCGATTGGAGCGTGGTTTGGCATGGTGCCACCAAACGCGTTGCGCTGAACTCGTTCATACGTCCGCTTTCTGAGCTGTTACCTGTTCATGAGTGAAAACCAACGGCCAAAAAGGGGGTCCCGTTTTGCGTTTTCTTGACGGATTTCTCTGCTTTTTCGCCACTGGCGTACCATTGAGCACCACCACGTCTCCTCTAAACCCTTCTTGAACCTATCGTAATCGCTACCTTCATTGTTTGCTGCTGTTTCGGCCGTTGTTCGTAACAAGCAAGCTGGGTTTAAGCACAATGTTTCGCCTCAGGTGGGAATCAAAAACTACCAGTCTTCCCAGTAGATATCTCAATCACTATGAAAGCTGGGCTAATGGTAAGGTGAAACGGCGACCTGATGGTATAACTGTAGTATAATTGCGCGAAATGTGAGAACCGGGTTCGGCTACCGTATGGGGGTGTCTTTTGCCCATAACCCAGGTCTCTTGCGAATATTCAATAGACTTTTGTGGTTTTGTGGAGGTACGGGTTCGTACCAGTCAATCACGGCATACTCTTGAAATAAACAAAGAAATCATTTTATTGATTAGCCTTCGACATCTGATTTTCAGAAGGAGTAAATATTTTCAGATGTTGCTGCTTCATTTTTACGGGTAGAGTCCGGCCATCAGCGGATATCGATTGATGGACGTAAGCATTGATAATTTTTTTTATCCAAAAGACCTCTCTAGGGACAGACCACTACAATGATAGGAATCGATTTCAGGTGATCCATATATGGGCTTTTTCACGCGATTACAATTTCATGAACCAACATGTATAAGTTCGTTAACCGTTCACTGTCTTAAACCACTAACCGGAGCTGAAGAGATGTGAGTTGTGATTTTCCGTATTAGTGTGATTAAGTCCAATTTATGATTTTTCGCTGTAATATTGAAAATTTTAGAGATATCTTATTTTCTGAGTGTGAACATGGCCACTGGAAAGTGATGCATTACACCAACACAAAGGAGAAATTTCTATTGAAAACGGTGTGCCTAAGCTTCGCCTAAGTACATATAACGGTGATTCAAGGAATATCGATTTTTAGGAGGTTGTCGCGCGACAATTATCGATTTCAAGTCCTATTGTGCTTTCAATCATTGATTGTACAGGTTAAGAGACATGCAGCAAGAAACCAACGATTCCCGTCGCTTACTGTAAGTTCCAACGATTGCTACGAAGTTATACGATCTATTCATTTGGCTACAGTACACCTACAGTAAATTTATATGCAAGCGCTTGCTTTGACAAACTCCCAGCATCGCTCTTTTTATGGCCCGTTGAATGACGCGACCCCATACTTACACTGCATGGAGTTCAAGTCTCCAATCTCATAGTGAGGGCAGAAAGCGCTGCGAAGAAGTGGGCAAGACGCCTTTCTTGCTACCCGCTAATGTTTTTGGAAGCCCCCAGGTTCACTTTCTTCAGTTCAAGAGCTTATTCGTCCATGATTTTGATTTCTCAGTACGAAATATCTACATGAAGCAATCAGTGGTCTGATCATCCGAAAATACGAAGTTATTAGCAGAAGAGGTTCACCTCCTTTGTTGTCATAGCGAAAAGTTTTCCGATTCCTGCTCCACGAAACCATCGGGGATAGGCCAGATTGGTTTTTGCCAGAAGAAAGGCAAAAATATGGGCCTCAATGTGTACAACCCGAAGTTGTACGAATGCATAAACAATGCACATGGCTTCAGTAACTTATGAGAAGTAGTGTAAGTGGCCTTTAAAGAAACGTTCAATCGAACTTCTAGGCATTCTGCCACGTGTCGCTCAGACTGTGGCCAATGTGCGAATAAAATTTTTGCATTTCTAAAAGAATAAATCGCGGACAAAGAATTCTTCTTGCGGGAATAAATTGAGGACTGGTACTAGTATCTTGTAATTAGTGCTTCAGATGCACTCCGCTACCGTTAGTTCTTTTCGCTCCTGCTTCTTGAGTAGAGTATCTCGGGAGTACTGCCGATCAGACCTATTCCCGGAAAGGCCGAGAGCTGTCGCTCTGTCGCGCGGCGTGACTGTGTTTTGCCGGATGCGACAAATCGCATCAGCCGCCTTATTCAATTGTGTGAACGTGGCGCCGTGGTCAGCGTCCACCGTTAGTAGGTCGGCGGGAGCTTTGTGCTCCTTTCAGGAAGACATAAGTATGCCTGGACATTCTTGCAAACTTTTATCTATCATCTACAAGTTAGCAAACTGTAAAGGATTTCATTCCTGAAGGTAAGCGAGCGGCGTGGAATCGGGGCGCTATTCTACTCGAATGTGAAACAAGGGTACCAATGGGACAGTCGGAGATGAGCAGGCAAAAAAATAACACAAAAAGTAATGGAACTGAATACCTCCTCTCCTATCAATTTTTCTAGCTTGAATGGCGTGAAGGAGAGAAATAACACTACGAGAAGGGAAAAGACTGAGAGAGTGCGCTCGTTTATGATTAGGTTTCAGGACACGCGTGTCTGCGAAAACACATATGAATACCGTGGTATTCGGTGTGTCAAGGGCAAGCCCATAGACCGTCTGTTGCGTACCTTTCGCAGTCGCACAGTGCCACGGCTTTCTGTAATTGGAGCACGCCTCCTTCACTTGCAAAGATTATTCGCTCTATGGACTTTTCTATACGGGCTATCAACAACATCACGTTATCTAGCGGGCAACAAAGAAACCTCAGTCCAATACTTGTTTTTGGAAAGAGACTGGTATGGAATTATCGGTAAAAGTGACTCGTGTTCGAATACCTAGGCGTTGGGGCGCGTAATTCGGAGCCAGCAGGAACGCTCCTTTTTGTCCCTGAAAGGTGACCCGTCGGGATGCCCCACTTTCCACTAGTTCCCCTCCCCTTCCAAAATCGCAACTTTATTGAATGAAAATGGGACGTCATCGTAATTCCGGTCGAAACCTGTTATTATCGGAAATCGGAACAGTCAGTGAAATGCTGGTTGTCAGAGTTTATTTCTATGCAAATTATGAGGCAAAATAATAATGTAAGACCACCGTAATACAAACGTTTCTCACCTGAAAAGCTTTGATTTTGCATCCAAGTTGATTGCTGAACTATCTCGATTTCCGCTGTCTACTTTCAGTGATGCTTGTCGCCCGTCACGTGTGCACCCAAGACGCCACGGCAAACAACCTGCCCCTCTTCATGTCAGAGAGCCTGAGAGGACCAGGCGGAAACGGTGGGTTTCTCTATTTTGGAGAGCCTCCGCTAGAAAGTTTACCGTGCATTTAGCAAATTCAGCGGCGGTTCAGTGATAACAAACAGTACAAAAGTGTCCTATAACTCGACGTTTTTTATTTAGCTCAATGTGTTGATTATGTGCGCGCTCCGATAACAGCTGCGCTACACGGAAACTAGAACCGCATTTTTCATTACGAATATATTAGTAAAGCGTGATAGCGCCAAGTTTCAGCCAGTTTCAGCTTCACCCTCGTAGTTGTTGCTGACTCTTTCAGATCTATCCAATATATACTGCCGGACGTTTATCGAAACGAATCGTCTCCGTACGAAAGATTCCACTGATGTTGTGATCCCGGTCAATCGGACAGTTACCATTCGACCTGGTGTCGTGCTACGATTCGCAGACGGTGCAGGTTTCACAGTATATGGTAAGTTTTCGGAAGGAAATTGCCTAGTTCTCAATTGGATAGTTCCTCGCTCTTTTCTCTTAACATTATTATCACGAAAGTGTCATTGCAGTGCTGCTTGTCCGTAAACGGCAGCCAAGTCAGGGGCCGGTCACCGTTTGACGAACGCCCAGCGGTCGATGGAAAGGAATAAAGATCGTAAAACGGTGAGAGGCTTCCTGGTCAATTTGTCCACTGTTATTCCTTAGTTCGCCGGATCGATTTCCAATAAATGACACAAACCGATTAATTAATGGGTCAAATTTCCATACCAAGAGCTCGCTGTTTGAGGGAGCATCCCGAAGCATAATATGCTTATGAGCGCGGATTCGCCTGCTTTGGAAAACAACAGTTCAGTATGGAATCTCCCCAAGTTAATGCTTGCATCCAAAAGCACATTCCACATTATTATCACCCCCAGACATTCTGTAAGGTGTCCTACAGGGTCTCTCAGAAAGTCGTCAGTAGGGCGTATATTTCGAAATCTTCTACAACCAAGCTAGCTGTGATAGGCCCAACATTATTCAAGCTGAAGTGTTTATGGTACATGAGACATGCGTATTTTCAAGATAACCCTTTTAGGCGACAATGTCGCCCGATGCCGGGCGACACCCCTTGAATTTTATTCCTTTGCGCATATTCCAAATTTTGAGCGGTGCTATATTAACCCGGAATACGTTGTCAAACTTGTAATGGCCACGTTCTTTGAACATCTTTCACAGTGAAAGTTTTACAGAAGGGTTGCTTGGAATTGCTTCTTCAGTGATAAGGTTGTTCTTTCTTGATGTAGAAAGCTGCCTTTTTGTATGCTATTAGCTAGCTCAATGATACAACAATTGGCAAAAAAGAGATTTGTGTTCAACCTCATTTGTGGATTCTACAGTGGAAAATTGGAATTTTCCGAGAGCGTTCCGAAGTTTCACCTTTGCGGGACGGGGAGATTTTTGCTTGGTTTGCAGCCATTAAGCATTTGTACGAGACAAATGATGTTTCAGCAGTTTCCGCATTGTGTTCTCATTGATTTGGTATGTACACCGTATGGAAGCGTTTCAGCATTAGGACGCAATTTTCGGGAACACCCAAAAACTGCTTGGTCGCCAATTTGTTAAAGATAGGGAGGGCGATCGAATAGGAGTGTTGACACAGCTTGTACTCGTAATGATGAAAATGAAGCGTTTCAACGTAGCTCACTGCACATAATTGGCAGAATTGCATTGTGATGTGAATAAATCTATTTTTTTTTGTGGCATCCACGATCCCTCCTTCTAAAATCACAAATACGACTCTCCCGTGGATACAATACTGTAGTACTCCTACTTTTCGATTTGTAGGAGGGGTCGTATTTGAAGTTAGCGGAAGTCAAAAGGACGAAAAAGGGCTACATTTTCAAAAGTTGAAGGGGTCCGGTGCGGGCTTGTGCGGGATGCATTCACGACTGTGAATTGACTCCTGCCACTGCAGTTACGCCGCTCTGAAGGACTTCGCGCTAAAGGCAGTGAAAAAATGGTCGTCGTAGCGGTTGCTCGGAATTCAAAATCGTTATACGAATAGACGTGATGGGGAAAGTGGTGGAAGACCTGTAATGGGGGGTCCCTCATATCAATGGTGGTGGTGTGGGCCGTCGAGGTTTCTATGGAGAGAAGAGGAACGTAAAATGTTTCGTAAAAGTTACCCAATCGCTAGGGTCATACCGTGACTGCTACAAAAACGCGGCGGCCCTCAGCACAGCTTCTACACGCTTACCATTATAATAGCATACATTAATCGAGATTCAATATCTTACGAGGTAAGCAAACCAGCCCTTTTGGCGTTTCGGCTGGGACCGTATGCTGAATGTTGGGGAGGGGATGGGGTCCCCAACGGTCGACGGTTTACTTCAACTCGGTTTGGTACGATAGGAGAGTACTGACGCAAGTGGTGCAGCTGGTCCAGCAGCTCCGCCAGAAGGGCTGGTTTGCTCACCCCAGGACTAAGCCTTGGAGAGGTTGGCGGTTTCTAAAGGACCGAGTTGAAGTGGTCCGTCCACCGTCGGGGACTCCATCCCCTCCCCAACATTCAGCATACGGTCCCAGCCGAAGCGCCAAAAGGGCTGGTTTGCTTACGTCCGTTCAACCTCTGTTAGCGCTGTCACAAAGTACCATATGGGCAATTCTTCACTCTATGCGGGAGCATCAATTTGCTCTTGAGCTGTTTTTCTGCAGAGGGTTTTTTATCTCATTGGTCGGGGAAATTTTTAACTTTCTGTACTTTTTTTCCCTCTTAGCTAATCGTAATTTCAGCAACCACTCCTTCGATGTTCAAGTTCGCGAACATCACTGGAAGTTTGTTAGGTATCTCTGTCAGAAGCGGTATTCCGCCATCAGTCGATAACGTCATATCTTCATCGAACGATTATGGATTCGATTTTCAGGTATCTATTGATGGATTTGAGAGTGGGAAGAGAGGGAGGATTCGAAAATAATTGCTTACTACAAACTTCCATACAGACTTCTTTGTAGACGCTTGGTTCACCATCGCATCACTCACTTAGCTCGTTTCAGACCCCCGTCAGCGTTCGAATAGTCAACTCCTCAGCACTGAACAACGAGAAGACCGGTTTTCGGATATCCTCCAAGGTATTCGCCCGCTCTGATCGTCCGTGATTAGTACTACTCTCGCGAGGGGGTACTACTCATGAGCCTATTCAGTACCGGTATCGATTGTGTGCACTTGTGTCACTCACACATGCACACAACACCGTATTGTTGGCAACCCGCGCCAAAACAGAAGGATGCATGGAAATGCGAATTTTCACTGTGTTTTGTCTGGCCCATCTGAACTATTTTGAAAATGAATGGAGGCACTCTTAATAAATGTTTCGGTCGTAAGATCTCACAGTGTCTCAAGTACTGCATAAAGAGTTTTGGTGTTGTGACTCATCTCCTCAATGCTGAAGACAACTATCCATTCGCGCTGAGCATAATTGGAAGATCATAGGCGAATTCCTTGCACTTGAATGTGCAGGGCATCGCTACTAGGGACCACAAAAGGTCAGCCGGACCTCCCATTTGCCTTGTGAACTAAATAGAATGAATGGATGAACCGTCCGGCGTGGACCAATTACTTGCTGAGCTGCGCCACGCCTTCCGTCCTTTCACTTTTGTAGTAGCATTAGAATCCAGGATGTTGCTTGTAACTGGGATGACCGAGCCACATGTAGGTCAGCGTTTCCATCTTTCTAGACAAGAAAACACCGTTTTAACAATTCCGTAGGGATGAAACCTTGTTGGCTTGAGAGCTGAAACTACACACTTTTCCATCTGCGCCGCCGCCGCAGAAAGCGTCTGCATTGCGGCGTCAGCCTTGGAGCGCGGCAGGTATCACCCGGGCGCTGGAAGAACGGGACGCGGCGAAGAAAAAATTTTAGAGGGGAATAACTTTCTTGGGACGTATTTTTTGACTTGTTGAGGTAGATTTTGATTGTGCCTGAGGTGCGCTTTCAGAAAACTACAAGGATTGCCTAACTCTCCGGAAAGTACTTCTGTTAGAAGTGGAAAACCCAAAATTCTAAGGCGCACCTTCAACTTTGAAGGCCCATAATATCTTTCGTATGCGACCTTTTGGAAATCTGTAAAAAGTTTCAGAAACTTCAAATATTTCTCTAACAAAACAGTATAAAAGTTTAGTGATTGTCCCCTTTTTCAAAAAATTGTCCCGTTCGAACATTTTTCGTGCAAAAGCGAGTTTTTGGGCTTTCAGCGACCATAACTCACTTCATTTTCATTTCTGTGATGCACTTTTTTCATGGGGTGAAAGTACAGGATTTGCTCTTTCTAACAAGCCCCAAACCGTTTTTCAAAGTTCATTTTTCGAGAAAATCACACGTTCGAACATTTTGGGGGTTTTGCCGAACACTTTTTTTGAAATCGCGAGTTTTTGGGCTTTAAGCGGGCATAACTCACTTCATTTTCATTTCTGTGATGCACTTTTTTCATGGGGTGAAAGTGCAGGATTTGCTCTTTCTGACAAGCACCAAACCGTTTTTCAAAATCCATTTTCCGAGAAAATCACACGTTCGAACATTTTGTTCCCATAGGTTTTTGAGCAGCACATGCGAGTTTTTGAGCTTTCAGCAATAATAACTTCCTTCAAAAAGCTTGTTGGGAGAGGGCGAAGACATTTTTGAAGACTACGAGATTTACGCTTACTCATGTATATTACAGTTCTCTAGAAGAAGCGCCCCAAAAAATTAGGTCTTTGAAGAAGAACTTTATTTTCAGCCCCGAGAAGTCAAACCTTTCATAAGGATGCATTCAACACACTTCTTTACTGCGTAGGAAAACACCGTGATTATGGCATAAAAAACTGCTTCTCTGTGCATATACCCTTTAATCAATCTAAATGCGTCTCACCAAGATTCTTGCCCACGCCCCCCCGATCCCCCCACGCATCCCTCATTCGGGTCGGCTTATCTCGATACGCCGCGGCACGCGCACTGTGGCTGCCATCCTACGAACATTGCGACCTTCTGCTACCAAACGACGACCCTTCGTTCGAGGCAGTTTGAAACGGAGACGGTTGACCCTGTGGGCTAAAGCTGTCTTCGCTACACTTCTGCCCCTCTACATTACGTCTCACTAATGATACAGCGCACCTACAATTTGTTCGAAATCTTCATTCCATAAAAGTTCGGGAAAATTGTTCAATTAATGAAAATGTGTCAAATTTGGTCGCAAATTCGAAAATCAACACAAAATTTCAGGTTGAAAATGCGAAAATTTTTCTTTGCTAATTTTTCACGAAAAACGCTTTTCCAACGTCTCCAAATGATACAGCCACCCCGTGTTTTTTCGTTGTATTTCATTTTTGCTTGATGAAACTTGATGGTAGTCATCAATTTTTTTTCTAAGTTATCACGAAAGGAAAGCAGTTGTTGGATCTCGAAAAAAGGGCAAATGGTCGCAAAAAAGAAAGAGTAAGCGCCAGTGGTCACATTGCGCGGAAGTTAGTCGAAGCTACGAAATGATAAACAATTTCTTCTTGCATGCCGTAGGAAATAAAGCTGAAAAGGGCTCTGAAAGCTCCTCTTTGCTTTTTGATCAAGATTAATGCGGAATTATGAAAATAACATCCAATTTCATCAAGCCGTGCTCGAATTAGAGTCTTCTTTCGAAGTTAATCTTTACTGGATAGTGCTTGGTAAGTAGTGAAGAACTTCCAAGTTCGCTCTCAAGCGGAAAGTGAAATAGCACTGTTTCCTAAAAATGAAACTGTAACAAGATCCGGGACATTTTTGCGAGAGGAACGGTTTGGCTGGCCTGCTATAATTAGGAGACGCACTGCGTATGAATTTTGCGGAGACTATATGAGGCTGACCATTACCACATCGAATCCGCTTAATAACACTATTGACCTCACAGTTGTCATTAGTCCTTTGAAGGCATGGCCCAGGATCAAATTGGTGTGGTTCTTGCACATGAATGCGAATTTGGTGTGAGGTGGTCGAATTTGGTGCGAGGTGGGTCGGCAGTAAAGAAAAAAGTCTGCAGCTCCAACAGCTTACTTTGCAAGGCTCTTGTGCTGTTGTCGGTTGATTTCCATGTACGGTAATGCCACATGTATGATTGCCAGGGGCCTGTCCTGCAGACCGAAGGGAATCGGTCACATGACTTCTGTGCCTTTAGTTCCTTATTTTTCAATGTCAGCCTAGCCTCCATCTCGCATACTTGAATGAATCAACGTCCGGCCTGAGGTGAATGCTTACAATTTCCACCGTGAGACGAAGGCGGCATTGCAGTAGTGCAGCACTCTCGGTTTTTTTGTGGAATGTGCAGTACCCATCCGAAGTTTGATCCATCCACTGAGTGCGACTGACTGCTGGGTAGGAGGCCGCTGCGCGAGCCGTTCTACTTCTTCCTCCCCTGTCCTTTCATGTTCTCTGCCACAGAAAGAAGTGTGCCTTGGGCGGCCACGAATCAGGCGAGAATAGAGACAAAATGGTAGAATAGAATGCAATAGACAAGAGAAATGTTACTGTCATAGCTGGAAAAGGCCAGGAGCTTCTAATGGAGGAACTCCGAAAGATAACAATAAGTGCAAACGTTCCCGCCGCCAAATTTGTGACAGATGTACGGCGGGAATTTGAACGCGTAGCAGTCCTTCGAGTTTTCGAATTTCTAATCAAAACAAAAGCAATACTTTTGTTCTTTTCATTCTTATCGTGAATGATGGGTCTCAAGCCAGTGATTTATGGCTGAAATAGAATCATGATTTTTCCGTGAACGATTCCTTAAATTCTGATCCAGCACGCGGGGCTCTTTTACCAAGCTGATAGAATGAAGATCGTTGAAATCAATGGTTGGAGACGCACGCTGTTCTCACACGCACCTTCCCTAGGTCGAACCTCATTCAGGCTAACTGATCTTTCCCTCGCTTTGAAATCACCTAATTTATGCCAAGGAAGAATTTTTGTTAATGAAGATGGAAACGTAAATTTGCATGGTCGCTATTCCTCACATAAGAATGCGAATGCATAAAATGGGTGCCAAAAAAGAAAAGATTGATAGGAAGATTGATAAGAAAAGATTGACCTGAAAAGAATTGCTCAAGACGGACCAGCTTAATGCTTTCAATCCAGCTGTTCTTCATGCTACAAAACATTTCTGTTAAGTCGGCAATAAAATTGGGGTTCTTCC
>MU891553.1:0-24742 GCA_036418205.1 Ostertagia ostertagi
CGATGGGACCGTATGTTGAATGTTGGAGGGATGGTCTCCCAACGGTCGACGGTTTACTTCAACTCGGTTGGTACGATAGGAGAGTACTGACGCAAGTGGTGCAGCTGGTCCAGTAGCTTCGCCAGAAGGACCGGTCTGCTCACCCTTGGACTAAGCCTAGGAGAGGGGACGGACCCGTCCTCTCTTTAAGGCTTAGTTCTAAGGTAAGCGCCAAATTGTGGCGGTTCTAAGGACCGCGTTGAAGTTGTCCGTCCACCGTCGGGACTCCATCCCCTCCCCAACATTCAGCATACGGTCCCAGCCGAAGTGCCAAAAGGGCTGGTTTGCTTACGTCATGCTTCACCAATCCCTTCTGCAGCCTTCCCAGTGTATTTTCTCACGACGGGCCACTAGCAGACCCCCGGACAGATGGGCGCCATGAAAACTTAGATTGGCGAGGCAGCGTACTAGCCAGGATTTGATCCTTGGACCGTGCGCGTCGTATGCAGCTCCACAAGCCCTATACCATATTCACCTTGAGGTTTTATACATCTAAGTAATTACTAAGTGTTACTGAACAGGATTATTAGGCACTTTCAACCTGATTTTTGGGCTCAACAAGCATTGCTGCCGTCAGCTACTTAGCTCAGCACTTGGGTTGTCTGAAACTACTCCTCTACACACTCAATTACCACCCTGTTGGCCGTTTCCCACTGTTTCCATGGACTTACCTCAAAGCAGCTACCGTCGCGTAGATTTAGTAATCCTGTGCAGTCAATCGTGGGAATTCAGCAATCCTGCTCGCAATGGAGACGCTGGTATCTTTTGCTGTTTTCTGTACTTTTATTTTCATAGCTGTGCTTTTCACTACAAATTCGCTGCTCATAGAACAGTGCTTTGCCGAATATTATTTTTATACTTTAAAAATACACAAACACTATCAGAATATTTGCTATCGAAGGAGCATTTTTGGAGGCATTTGTCAGCGCATTAATCGTGCTGTGATTCTTATAGATATAATTTGAAGCGTTCAAGCTACTTCACAATTGATTTATTTAATAGGAACATTGATGCTACATGATAACTTCCTTTTTCTCCAGTATAAAATTGCTCTCCGAAATTTCATGTTTCAACATCATGTCATCATACCAACAAAGAAAGACATTAATCCGCTCTGCAATTTTTTTTCACTTCGAAATGAAGCTGAATTTCAGATTTGTATAAAAAGGTCCAGTCCAAAAATAGCAGAACTGACTTCATAATCAAGCTCTACTTTCTGTTGAACAAAAAAGTCGGCAGTAGATGTGGACCGTACTTGGTTATGACCTCTTCTTAAGCATTCCGCCAGCCATTGTGTTTTTCAAGAAGTCAAGTTGTTTTGTTTGTTTGCCTTTTTTTTTCTAAATTTTCTCGAGAATTTTTTTTGGTCGGTTGCTTAGTATTGAGGTTAACGAACTAGTTTTCCGCAAGTTCATATGCTATAAGATTCTTGCTAACAGTTAACTGAAAAAGCAGCGTTTCTGCCTTTTTCTATCTTCTAATGTCCAGAAATTCTATCAGTGGTTTTCGAAGTGAGTTCAACGACTGATCAACTTCTTCCACTCAGAATAAATAGAAATAAGAAGTTTCATAAAGTGCCAAACGTTGTGAAGTCGGTGCAACAGTTGTTTAAGGGAAGGCTGACACAGTAAAGTGGGCGTTTCAGCAAGGAATGCCAGGTTTCCTGTGGCCAAGTTCTCTCATCCAGTAGTTGAAACGAAGGCAAACTCCGGAATTAGCCCGACTAGTAGAGGGATACCACGAGGAAAATTGTAACGTCCGTACCTCCCTAGATCTTTCCAGCTTCGTCGCAAAAATTGCCTGAATAGGGCGCTAATCCTTACGGGCCTGCAACCATCTACCCCGGCTCACGCATCCCCACCCTCTGCCGAGAATGTGATCACGTGCATTGATGTATGAAGATCAGCGTGCCTCCAAGCGTATGTGCACTCCTCCGCGTAATTTTATCTTTCTTTACCGCCCTGTCTGCGCCTCGTAACCACATCCGACCTTAATTGAAGCCTAGTTTCATCCCCCCCTAGTTTCAGGCGTTCTCAAACACTCTCAGGTTTGCTATCCATTCCAGTCGGTCCGCAGCTACCAGGAAGGTCTTTCAGGGCGTGACAAGCTTTTTGAAAACGGTCTTTTGCATGATATAGGGGCAGATGCGGGAACCACAGAACCATGTTCAATTTTTCCTGAACGGCCCTCTGAATACCAGAAAAGGAGGTCCCTAGTTCGATTCCTCGTGGTAACAAATTTTTGCATTTCGAGTTGACGTGCCAAAATCGCGCAATAACTTCGTATAGCATACACCTCAGATCTCTCTTGCTTATGTTACAGGGTGTCTTCAATATGGTCGCCAATTTACACGTCCGCTCGCTAACGCTGTTAATGTGTAACCATATGTTTTGGATAGAGCATGTCAATCGTGCACTACCGCCTAATTATCACGACTGGCAGTACGAATACCTCGAAATGCGACCGTCTCCTCATCGCGCCGCCATCGCACATGTCGTGGACGAAGGATGTTCCGCCGCGGAGATCGCAAAAAGGCTCCACATCAACGACAGAACGGTGAGAAAATTGTGGCTCAATACAGGGAGCGAGGACACCAACTACTATAGAATGTTATTCTGAGGGACACACTGATGCCGTAGGCCCATGACACTTTGGAGGACAATTTAATTTTGCAACAAGCTGAGGCGCCAGCACATGGGTCGAAATCTAGGATTTCCTTCTGCCAGAGTCATTTTCCCGGATTCCAGGAGAAAGGCATGGCCATATAACTCGCCAGACCTCTCCAATGGATTATTCCGTTTGGAGCGATCTGCAGCAGAAATGTCTTCTTCTGCCGCCGCAGTTGATAGTCTCCCAGTGCTTCAGAGGGAATGAGAGGAATCATAAGTTGGTGTTAACCACCTGCCGCTACTGTGAACCTACCTAAGATGAAGCTTTGTGTTCTGACCAAAGGCGACATTTGAGTACAGTACCTTTCGTTAAACGTCCCTTATCTAGCTCATCCATTTGATAAAATTCAATGAAAACTGCATCGTATTTATTTCTACATGCGAATAAATACCGGACCATACTTTGTGTAGCCATCCTGCACATTCATAGTGGTTTCGTCGGCCGAATTCATTGTTCCGAGTCGTCATTTGTAACCAAATGTCATAAGTTTTCTTTGAGCGAGTCCTCAGAGGATGATACCTACCAGAAAGTGAGATTGAGTAAAGCCGTGTCGTAAGAATCCCACAAATAGTCCATTTCGTTTAGAATAACATGTCTTGGTAGCCTGCTGTCCAGGAAAGGATTGTAAGCGGAAGAGGGCTTTCGAGGTAGGAGATATACATATGATGTGTGATAGAATGAGTTGCCACGCGATATAGTCGACAATTTACTGTTCAAACTCAAACTTGGGTAATTAAACGTGAAAAGACAAAGAAACTGTTTGCATAAGTAACATCGAAATATACCATAGAAATAATGCACATACATAGAGGCATACAAAATTCAATGAAAGTCAAAAATACCACCCAGAAAGCAAATCTACGTGCACCAGAAGAAACTGCATCAGATTAATACACCAATCAATACACCAAACTGCACCAGATTACACCAAAGCACTAGGTCAATGAAAGAACTGATCGAAACAGAAAGAAGATTTTACCCGAGGAATGAAGGCGCACCTACTCTGACAGCAAACAGATCGACTGAGAGTATTCCTTCCGGGGTAATGCTTATATGCTTGTCATATTCATGTTGGACAATCTTCCAAAGAGTTCTAGTGACGATGGCAAATACGTGGAAACGGCTGTACTATGATCAATGTTGATTACTTTGTGACACGATGCGCCTCTCAGGGATGACAAAACTGTCGCCCAAATCTGTAATCTGTGAACTTTTATAGAGCGCTAAATACCATCAGTATTAGGACTCGTGTGCCGCATTAGTGTGCGGAGATAAATTATATAACACTGAAATACCTCAAAAGCCGCATTCACAATCAACTTGGAAAAAAGAGAGGAAATCTGTGGCAAATTCCTATCGGCCTGCCTATGCACAGCTTAAAATTTTTCAGCATGGATCCGGCGTCTTTCCCGTGGTTCACTTCGTATTCGCAACCGAATGAACAACTTCGAGGGCCTCTTCGAGCAGCGATGGCTCAGCAGTCGCAACTCGATCAACGTGAGCCTGTGACATGTTCAAGCTTCTTTTCACAAATTCCGATAGGACCAGGTGAGTGAAGGTGATGCCGGCAGCATTATTTTCGTGGTCCACAGCGCTTCAGCAAGGGATGTTGTACGGCTTTTTTACTTGCTTAGTGCCTTCCAGCATAAAAAGAAGATGTGGTGCTAGTTAAGTATCATAATATAGGATTATTAAGTGCAAACTTCAAAATATTTCAATTCTGCAAGGTCCAGCTTTCGCAAATTACGTTCATGACCTTTTACTATGCGACTTCATTCAGAATGCAGCCATTGTAAAGTTTAGGTTTCTTAGACAGAGGAGGGGCATGCGGTTTAGGACGCTCAACGTGTTTAAAACTACGAATAGCATATCCTTCCAGCGTAAAGGTTAAAGCTCACGCAAGTAAAGATCACTTTTCTTAATGACTATAAAATCACAACAACACATTCATTAATGCAGCAACCTAAAGAGTAACAGGAAAAGCTGAGCATTCGTCAACTCTGAACGACCCTTGAGCAAACTGGCACTACCAACTGACCTTGGCCACTATTACGCCTTTTTGCTGGAAGACCCTAAATTTTTTGAACGACTTTTCATTACAGGGTTCCCGTTCCATGAGCTTGACTACCACCTCAATGAAGAAACTGCCAGCCAACGCCAAATTCCGCCGTTAGGAGAATCCAACAGAAGTTAACCCAACGATTGTAGATGCAGGAGAGCCGCAAAAGCACATGTTTGAAGTGAAGCCGTTCGCGCACTACCCAACGAGAGGGTCAGGTATACTTAAACTGAGGAACTGAAAAGCGCTCAACACTTTGCTTTGTTTATCTTACTTAACTTTACTTTGATTAGTTATAGAGTGGCGCTAATCATTGTGTAACAACCATTTCTCAATTTTCTGACTTGTTTATTTTCCTTCACCCAATAGCTTTGAACAACTCTGGTTACACATCCGTACTGTGAAGGTCTGTAAAAAGTACCTCATAGCAGCGACGAATTAATTCATTATCAATTCAATGTGAATTATCGTCTAATATGTATTATGTATGGAGTCTATAGAATGGGGGAGGGCAAAAAGCCATGGCGCCCATGGTGCACTTTTTCGTCGCACAGGGTAAGGTGCTCGTCGGGCTCGAGTTGGGATACTTTTGCGCTCGAAATGAGTGTGAAGATGCCGAAACTGGAGAGGCAAGCGAAGGAACCCGGTCGGAGACAAAACCTTTCCCAACAACAGTGAATGTGCTGTTCGAGAGCAGGTGTGTGAACAGCTTCACGGGCTCGCCAACCATTGCCAGCTTCATGTCAGTAGCCGATACGGCAACAAACGCCCGCCGGTTTCACAGCGCTTTATGCTAGCACTGCACACTTCCCGCAGTGTGGGCCGGTCGTAGCCTACGGTAACGCCTGAATATTAGTGATGACGGTGCGGTTTCAGAGGCGCGGAGCGCGCCACGGTAAACTGTGGTTCCAGCTCAGCCATAGTATTCAGTGGCAAGATTTCTTACCAATGCAATCCTCACCCTGTGCCTACTGAGCAACACTTTTTACCGGCATAATTCTCCTGAGAGTGCTTCCATGAGCAAAGGCAAGCCCTTGCTAACTGCCTTTATCGTTCTCCAGAATATGACGTTAATCGCATCGTCGTTGAGCTTAAAGGCGGAGCTTACAATGAAAAGAAAGACCACTAGAAATTAATGTAGAGATGCTTGTGATGCATGTGTGGAGATGACAGAAAAATCGAAATGAGAAGACCAACTATAAGCACAAGTACATGAAACGTTTTGTCCCGTTGAATTTGCAGCGTGTAGCCGTCGCTCATAGGTGCTACCTCCATCAACACTGACAGCGGAACTTCTGCTGGCGTCCAGTAGTCAGACGACGAGGTTGGGTCGGAAAGCTGCATATGCGTCGCGGGGACAGCCAGCTAGGTCGCCGGATATATTGTCCGCTGGCGAATTGCCGTGCCGCACCCACACTGGCTCCCCTTCACTAATAGACCTCTTCCTCTGAGCTCTGACTCTTATCGTACAGCGTCCTCCTTTGGCGGGATCTTAAACTAGTTGCTTCCAGTAAAGAGCTACATAACGTCTTCCAATCATTCTTTATATATACTAAATTTCTAGAGACAGTGTGCTTTTGCCCCTGTAAAGTTTCGCCGGCCACAGTATGTCCAGATTCAGAAACCGTGCTAAACACTTGCATTAATTGTTCCGTAAAAGATCCTTCTGCTATCGCCTATGTAAAGGCCATTTTGATGTTGCTTAAAAATTTGAGCGTGGTCATCAGTTATCCGTGGGAAGCATCCACATCGAGCCAGGCAGAACGCTCTAATTCAGTTTTATATGTAACGGGAGAGCAGTGTGTTATCTGCCCTGCCCTCCATTAAAATTATGCCTCGATCGAAACTGAGATCCAAATTTGCAGATGAACCTTAAGGGCTGAGTAATACAAAAAAATGTTTTTTCAGCTTTGCTGATGCCGAGTTCTCGCTATTCAACAACTCAATGTTTCAGTATCCTGTGCCCAATATGGATATTTCTTACTTTCCAGCAACAAAGGTACATTATGTACGCATACAATAGTTCTCAGAAAAATTTCCTTCCCCAAATTTCTTCAACTGGTTCTTCTTATCACTTCAGCAGAAACTTACAGGAAGAATTCAACTTACATCATTATGTTCCCTTTCAAAATTATGTTGATCCACCACCTAATCTGACTGCCCAATCCACCAGCATATCACGTCAAATTGAGAAGTCATGCAATTCTACGCAAAACTGTCAGGTTAGTCACACGCAGTGCGCAGATTGAGCATAGGCTCACAAAATCGGCAGTTTCAGCTGATCAAAGGGTTTAAATATTTGCAGGTCTGTCATTCAACCCTTGCAAATGGTTGCATTTTGGAGCGCGAACTTGTGCAGCTTGTGCAGCGTTTTTCCGAAGGACAATTAGCGACGGGAAAAAATATGTCTGTAAAAGAAGTCAACGTTGTAAAAACCCCACTAAGGACGTGAGACTTCAGCAACTTGCATACCATGACAGTTCAAACCAGTGTGAACATTCGGTCGAAGAATGCGCGGCTCGTCGAGGATTTTGCACTATTCCGTCGCCTCTCCCAGCGCGCCACACAATCCACTCTGCATCATTCTTGTGGCAGAAAGAGCCATGGTCAGAACCTCCTCGAACAGTTTTCACGCTGGTTCAAATTGCATACCCTTTAACCTCTAAAATTTTCAAAAGTAACAACGATAGGGTTGACCCTGCTTGTAAGAGCCATGGTCGAGGAACTCCTAGACCGTTATTCACCCGGTTCAAGCAAATATCATTAATCTTTTACAAATTTAGGTTTTTGAAACTGCTCGTTCATGAAGAGAGGGCAATTCAAAAGTAGGGCGCATCTCGAAAGACTGGGAATTATTCCCATCGGAAATCCTGGGCATTAAAAAATTAAAAAATTCTGCCAACAGCCAAATTACAATTACTGTATACAAGGACATAAATAACTATAAATTTTGTTAACTTCCTAATATTCCAGCCACAGGATATCGAAAAATCTGCAGGAGTTGTCGTTTGAAACGATGTATGGACATTGGGATGTTACCAGATAGTGCGTTTCTTAACATTTCATTCGAGTGCAATCTTTTATGGACTATGCATCTAAAGGCACATCCCACGAACAAATTGTGATAAATGCGCTCAATAATGTAGATGCGAAGTGGGCTGAAATTTGAAAAAGCAAAAGAAACGACGTGCGCGACCTAAACAAAGTCCCATTTCTCTGAGCAGTATTCCACCGTGGAGGGGGAGCGCGCGTATTCGGACGAGTTTTCTGCAGGTGCTGGCTCAATTCAACCATTGCATGCCATCGATCGATACCTTCGAAGCACAAAAATGACAGCACCTCTGCAGTTACAGAATCACTCATACTATCCGCAGATTATATCATTAACATTAAGTCATCGTGGGTTGTGCCTTTAAGTGATAATGATTAAGCATGTTCTGAATGTACGAGTTCTTACAAAACAATTATTCAGATGTTCAGCATAAAAGATGTCGTCGCGATAGCCCACCGCCTACACTTCCAAAGGTGTTCAATACAGTGCTTCAGCCGCTCCGTAGTCATATCCTAGCAGTATCGTTCCTAGCATTTCTTCAGCGATCTAATCGATGTCACAGGTAACTACCAATGTTCACGGTTTTCTGGAACATAGAATATTGTGCACGGAATGAGCGTTTCTTTCCTCTACAGGATGCCTTTCAGTTGCCACAGACCATCAGTTTGAATGGGAAGGACCGAAGTTTCTGATGGGGTATGCCATAGAGAAGACAAACCTTTACACACGTCGTCCTGCGGACGCCATAAGTAACTAGGAGTGTCTCAAAATCGAACGTGGGCTCCGTGTTTGTAATGACACTTTACCAAGAACGCTTCTCAGAGACTATGGAGCCCTTCTTTTCAAGACATTGCAAGTTATAGGGACACGCTCAGGGAGCATGAAACTTATTTGTTCTGAGCGGCTCTCGGAATGCCAAAAAAATATGTGGAAACCAGGGCTGGTGGTTCGATGCCCACCGAAAACAGACTTTTGCATTTTTCTGATTTCCACTTTCTTGGGCTCATATACGTCTGCAGATCGTCTGAACTTACTCACTAAGCAAAAAAACTTCCATGCAACAATTGGATGCTCAAAATGCTGTAGAGTTTACTAAAAATGTTCCACACTGGGCAGGGGGGGGGGTTCCGCCCCTTTTCTGGTAATCCCAGGGCTGCTCAGAAAAAAATATCATCGGTTTTATGCTCCACACACGTGCCCTACACTGCAAAGAACCGTTTTTGAAGAAACGCGTTCCAATCCAGAAAGGCTTTCTAGGGGGGTTAGTTACTGAGGGAAGCCAGCCTTTCTCCGAGCGGTCTTGACCGTATGATGGCATGCAGGTTCTGGAGAAATGAGGCCGATCTATGTCACTGGTTTTGGCCGAAGTGTCGATAACGGTAACGGTGTGAAACGAAAAGCTTTCGAGCCATGGGTACCGTAGCCAAAACAGGGGGGAGGGGTGGGAGAACAGATCATTTAATCTGAGTGAGAGTTCGAATGTACAAATATAGCCATCTACATAGTGAGAGGACGCAGACAAGTGGACGAGCGGGTGTCCCCAAGAGGCCCGTCGCGCGGCGAAGGAAGAGACGCAGATGCGGCAAAGGACGAGTCGCAGCGCGTGCTGTGCGATATGAGACGTAGTATGGTACACTCTATTTAACCTGACGCCTAACCGCTACAGTATGCGCTGCGACTCGTCCTTTGCCGCGTCTGCGTCTCTTCCTTCGCCCGCCGGCCCCCCCCCGGCCCCCCCCCCCCCAGAGTCAACCCTGCGTTGCGCAGTTCTCAACGGCCACGTTGCGCAGTTTCGCCCGATTAGACACGTTCTCTCGCGCGAACATTCACACTCGCATGCTCGAGCCGTCTGCGTCTCCGCCCATACAGCGTGCGTTGAGGATCTCTCAACGTGCCGTTGCGAACTGCGCAACGCAGGGTTGACTCTGCGGCCTCCTACATCCGTCGGTGGACGGGTTGGCATACCGTTGACTGCAATCGCTCCGTCGCTCACGGTAGCCACCGCCGTTGTCAAGAACTGTGGTTACTTGATAGCGAGTGAGTCTCCAACAAATATAGTTTTGCTTGATTCATAGTGAAATGCTGTTGCGTCGAAAGGCTACGTTCAACCGTTTCGAAGGCGCCAGTTGAACTGCAGTTTCAAGGTCTGAAATGACGAGTACTAAGATCTACACGCGACTCCATGCATAATATTTTCTGTACTTTCTTCGGCTCTCTTTTCTGAAATGAGATGTGACCTATTCCAGAGAACTAGCCATAAGGAAGGATGCTGCATCGATGCGGTTCTTCGTAGCGAAGTATACCTCCTCCAGTGCATGCCTTAACACGATGATCTCATATCTATTTTTGTTAGGGTGTCTGGAAAGTTGCGAGACAGTTAAGCCAGTTTATATTCAAACAAATACCATATAGCAAGTAAAATGTATGAAGATGATTACTTGTTTCCTCAAGCCACGAGTTTGACGCACAAACCACATCACTTGAATTCGTTTGACCTTTGTTTTTTGGACGCCGGCTTCTTCGCAGCCCAGAGTATCTTATTCGTCGCGGCGTTCAACTGGATTATTTGGAAACTATACAATTTTGGCCCGCAATAGTCAAGGGAAAACAGGTCCGCTCGAACCAGGACAGCAGGATAATGGAGATCAGTTGCTCAGCCGAATGGCGGAGAGCTCCTGTAGGATGAGTTGGTGCAGAAAAACTGGACTAGGATGTGGGTAGGAATTATGGGAATGTCAGGGAATCCAACCGGTTCTTATCGAAAGCTCGAAATGAGTCAATGAGTTTGTCCCACAAATTATCTTTAAGAGAGCTCTAAACTATGATAGAAGCACGAAACCCCCCCCCCTCCCCGCGTTACAGGATTTGGAAACAAAAAATTTATATTAAAAGCATATCCGGTGTCAACGGCGCGCTTGCAATATGTGATGAAGCCACTTATGTCCTTTCGACTCGCTTTCGCAAAAACGCTATCATCTAAGCTCGCTATTGCGGCAAAGGGCCACGAGAGAAGGTTGAATAACGGTCAACGAAATCCTCGACCATGGCTCTGTACTGTGCGAGAGTAGCGCTGAAGAAAGAATGCACGCGGGAGGGAGCATCAGCACGGCTCCGCGGGGGTGGGCGATGAGTGAGTTATCTCGCGGGACCGACGTGATTGAACAGAGCGAAAATCCTCGGAAGAGCCGTTGCTGTTTTTCTCGACTGATTTTCACCCTGCACGAGAGTCTTACACGTAATGACCGTGGACTTCGTGAGGGATCGCGCCGAGTGATGAGAAACGTGCGATGATGATCGTTCGTTTTTTATTTAAAAAAAAACCTTCGGGAATGGAAATCTGCTCTCAGGACTATAAGGTGCAAGCGAAATGTCCAGCTTGTTCGTTCAACGCGGATCAAGGGACAGACAGTGATGTCCCAATTTCAGACCGCTCCCCTTTCTTTTTTCTTCAACACGATACTGTTTATTTTTATTTTATTCAGTGCGTGAAAGAATTTATCGTTCTATTATATCTGGCTTTGCTTTCGATTGGATTTCTATCCTTTCTTTCATGGTAGAGAAAATTTAGCCTCGTTCGGCTTAGCGTTTTTGGATCAATTAGCGCCGCTCTTGACCGCAAGGTGTGGTCCAAGCCTTTCAAGTCGAAAGGCATCAATAGAATGATGCGAATCGAGAATCAGTCATTAAAAAATCTTCCCAAACGCATATCCTTTCTAAACTCCCTAACATCTTTTAATGCCCGAATTGAGAGACAATTCCAAAGAAATCTTTATTCGAGCAAAATAGAGAATCGGGTCTTCATCACCATTGAAGTCACGAATGCGAGGTGCAAAAAAAAATGATACAAAGCTGAGCCTTTACTCCAAATAAGCATAATCAGTAATGTGTATTCAATACCATTGAAAAGAAATGACTGCTATGATCCTGAGAAGCTTTGCAAGTCTTCACATCTAGCTTGCTAGCTCATCGGTGAAGGACTTGTTGGAACTTCAGCAGCCTGCGAGAATGGATCAGAAATACAGTTTCCAAAGGGATTCATTCTGTGTAGAAAGCATAGATTGCAGACACGAACCTGAATTCATTCGAAACTCTTTCTCAACTGGCAACTAAGGACAACTGAATTTGTCAACTTTGGGTCATTCTCATTGCCAAAAATCTAATTAATTTTTTCAAAAATTTAGAAAAAAATTCTGGCTTCTCTTTGCGGAAGTACTAGCCTGCACGCTTTAGTTTAGCTTGTTCGTATTCACCTTCAAAAGACGATTCCAGTCCTATACGAATGTGCCAAACAAAATTCACTTCAAAAACACAGATTTGGATTTTGAACACCATATTACTTTGATGCTTCGTAAGGCGTTCAGTGCCCTATTTGCTATTTTTAGAAATACCCGGCACTATTATGAGACAGTCTTTTGAATCCACATATATAAAGCATTCAGATAATTGAGTACGGGATCGCAAATCTGGAGCCCCAACTCTAAGAGACGGCAAATGAGGCTTGAGAAAGTTCAGGAGACATTCAAAATTGTACAGCACAGATGTGATCCTAGCTCTGCTCAGTCAATATATATATCCTGGACTATAGTGAACTCCTGCACCAGTCCTGGCGAGACCGCTTCTTTACCGACGTGTTTTCAATGACTTAGTTTTGCTTCACAGTCCTTAATTCCGCCATAAATCACCGGCTTGGGACCCATCGTTCACGATAAGAACGAAAAGAACAAAAAAATGCATTTGTTTTGGTAAAAAATTCGAAAAAAAAGGGCTGCTACGCGTTCAAAGTACCGCCGGACATCTGTCACAAATGCTGGCGACGGGATGCTTCCACTTGGTTCTTGGAGTGCCTTCACTAGAAACTCTTTCTGGCCTTCTGCTTTATTGCATTCACATCTTACACTTCTACTCCATCCTATTCTATCGATCGATTTGTCTCTACTTTCCGAAATTGCGCGCTCTAACCCAATTCTTTCACGTAGCCGGCCAAAGGCCAACTTTTTCCATGCCTCGCCTTTGGCTCCGCCCGAATTACTTTCGACTGTCCATAGAGTGTAGTTTTTGTACGTTTGTTTCTCTTTCGAAATGAATCCAACGAATCTTCATGCGCGTGAAAATTTGTGTGCTGTTTCCAGTGATCACAACTGACACATTCATGTCAAAAAAGAATGCGCAAGAGTGGCCGTGTGAAGGATTCATACAAGCCTTGCAAGCGCGCAAGCATTTTCGAGTCTGGTTCTAAATGAAGACTGAATTAACCACGAAGACAAAATCAAGTTTTCAATTTTCTATTTTTTGTGTGCAAGATGGATCCAAGCATTGCCACCTGAGACCCATGTTACCAACACCAGCGTCTTCAGAAGAAGATTGAGGGAAGTTAACTTCTAGAACTTCTTGGTATTCGAAATTTTTGAGTTTGGATGTTGGGAATTCTGTTGCGTAGTCTGGCTGCCTAACTTTCAAAGCTGCCTCACGACACAAAGTGCAGAAGCCTCGCATTGTCGAGCCGGTGTTTTATGCCCAATGGTCTTATTTTTCTTTTTTTTTTGTTGTGAAGCTGGTTCTAAGCACTTAATAAGATCTCCAGATTAAGGAAAAATACAAGACGAATGAATAGGGACTATGAACGGAAGCTCAAACCGAACACGTTCCACAGGTCTCACACATGAACAAACTCTTGGTGATTCCTATTGAATAAAACCGTTCGCCATCAAGATAACATCCGTCAATCGGGCGCTACGAGTAAATATTCGCTGTCCTTATATATCCTTCAGAAATTCATCCCACACCCAGCCAACTTAACTGCGAATGCGTGGCCCTTTCAGCTTGAATATCGAACACAATAAAAGATCCTGCTGTATTCAAATCGGGAGAATTAGATAGCCATTCGTGGTACGATATTAAGACGGGCTGATTGGCTTTACACAATTCTTGCGATGATAGGTTGTGAGTCGGCACACCACCTTAATTCAATCACCATGGATAGTACGGTTGACGATATCTTTACAAGCTGTGTTCTATTTCCACAACTTTAGCCCTTTCGTTCGACTTACGGAGGCGTTTTCATGTGATTGCAAGCAGGACAGCGCGAAAACAAAAACTTCCTCCTCGTAATGATTGATCAGCAGATGTTGATGGCATATTTGAGATCAGCGTTCCATGACGCACCCGGTATCGTAGTAGTCGATGTCAAAGGAAAACTGACCCTTCGATCATATCCCAACTCAGGAATACGGATGCTGTTCCTGCTGCACCGATGGCAGAAAATACGACCACAGTTTCGACAGTGATGGCGTCTACGTACAACAGTGAAAGCAGCAGAACACGCAGTACATTGCTCACAATCTTCGTCGGGTACCCATCGAACACCTGCAAGATGAGAAGTGAAGTACCGCTTGACGAAAAAGCTGCTGGAAGCTTCATTTCAACAGCGCCAGTAAAATTGTCGATAATCCACAAAAGGGACACAAAAGGGATCAAGTTGGAAAAACGATGCATGACATCACTTTTATTATACAAGAGGCGAAAAACGAAGTTGACGCCACGACCTTGTAGAAAAACAGAGCGCCAAAAACTTGGGAATTTGACATCGAGAAAAACTGAGCATAGTAACACCGGTAAAATGAGCATAATAGATGGAATAAGGGAGACCAGGAAGATACTAGAGGGAAAACAGAGAAGAAACCACATCTTAGAACATCTTTTGATCAAAAAAAACATTGCCCAGTGTCGTTCCACTCTATGTTGGGCACCGACAGGAGGTAATCGCGTTTGTGAGATAGGCAGAGACGCAGACACGGTCAGCGGGCAAAGGCAGCTGCCATATTTTATGACCTTCAGTCATATGTACGGTGTAGCTAATACCACCGCCATCACACAGATCCGCTGTCCCTCGCCGAGCCGTTTCGCCGTTGGCATCACGCTAGAGCGACGGGCTCCACTATTCGGGTAATAATTTCAGTTTACCCCAGTAAATGTGGTGAGACTAAGTCGCTGTTTTAAATATAAGTGCGCTTGAAGGATATGAACGAAAAGTTCGCACATTACTCTTCGGGACGCACATATGAGCGTAACATGTGTAGTGAAGTTATCTATCGTCGTGATGTCTACTGATTGACGTGGCAGGGCCGCGACATTTTGATGTAAGTGACGTGATGGAGCTGATTGCAGCGTACTTCTCAGCAGAGACATGCTGGCAAACAGCTTAGGCTTAACTCACAGGAGTTCTAACAAGTGGCACTGGTCGCCACCGTCAAATCTGGTGTTAAACGCTACTCAGACGGCGAAAAATGATTACGTTTAGATAACAATTAGGATTGACGTATAATGTATGCTATACGAAACATACAGGGTGTCCCAAAATTATGGGCGCCTACACACAGCAATATATTTCAAGCTTCTAAACGGACGATGCTGACTGAATTTACACATAAGGTAAATTGCATCATCCCCAACAATGTGGAACAACTAGATATCGAAATACTCTCCAACGCGACTAATGCAAGCTCGAAGTCGCTTCTTAGGCTTCGCGCACGTTGCACGCAGGAATTCCTCGTCTATTTCTTCTCAGGCTTCCTTCAATGTTCCTTCCAGTGACTCGAACTGTGACGAAGAACTTGACACACCTTACTTTCGCTCAACGACCACACTAAAGAGGTGAGGTGGGCGCGAACCTGGTGAAAATGACGGCCGATGTCCTAGCGTACAGCACAAAGATCGGGCAGTACTGAACTGGGAGATGACACTTGGGAGGAACATTGGGCCAGTGAAGTTTAGGCGTGAGCGTTTTTCTGTGTGAAACAATTGGGGGGACAATCTCGGCGTTAATTCCCAAGGTTAGGAGCTCGTGGGAGCCTCATTACGTTCACCTCAAGTGTCCGGATTTGCTGATGAAATTACCGAAATCAAAGGAAAACTAACGGCCCCTTACCTTACCACTGGACGTGGTGTTCCTTTAAACCGAAATTGAGACCGAAGTTCGGTGATTTGCAAACAATCTTTTAGCGTGGAGTGCACTCCTGACATTTCTGCCCGAAGACATTTCTGCCTGGAATGCAATCTTTCTGGCTATTGCCAATCCGCTCTGCTATGGAAATTTTTTCCTCATAAGAAAGGGTGGTAGGGTGCGTGTCCTCACTGAGGCGGGTGAGCAACCTTCTGCAATCTTTGACCCTCTGTTGCTTGTTGATATCGAAAATGAGCTGACACTCCTGCATATGGTAGGAACGGCTATGTAGTTCTTCATTGACTACCTTTCCCATCGATGACTTCGATTCCTCCAGCTCCTCCGCCATTCTTAAACTGAGGATGTGCGCTTAATTTGAAGAATGGATACTTTAGACACCATCCGCGGCAGAACGCCACTTGTCGCTACCTCTTAGGCCTATGCATAATGGACGCTGTTTCCTAGTATCGTAGGATAACCTTCCGTATAACCCTTGTGGAAACTACAAAATATTTGACATTGTCCTTCATTGGGGTATCCACCTCGTGCATGCGAATGATCGCAGGTCGCAGTGAAAGACCTCCCGCCCTCCTGAAGATAGTAGGGATTTCACACCTACAATCAAACAGGTTACAAGAGGACCTTTGTGTGTAACTAATCATCAGCAAATGAAGGGAGAATAATCGAGTACTTTTGCCAAACAAATTTTTGAATTTCGGCGCCCATAATTTTGGGACACCCTGTACAGCGATAAAGGGAGGCCATACTCGCTCACAACATCTGAATGGTCAATGGAATTAAGCAAATCATAACAATGCACATACGATAGAGCCAGATGGAACTGCACCTATGAATGAGGTGGAAAAGAGAGAGCTTCCTGCGCGCTAATCCCAGTTTCTTCCTCGATATTTCAGGGGTTTGGCATAGCCGTTTAGGCTTCATGGGGAAATTAGCAATTGGATGCTGAAAAACATGCAGATGGGCCAGATTTTCAAGTACGATTGACCTCGGATCACGGACATAAAAGAATTCGCTACTAAGAATTTACTTACAACGAGAAAAACCCCATCTTTTTTTACATTTATTCTTAGTTTTATTTGTAGCAAGAACGATCTTCAATAATACAAATGAGCTGTTTGTCCTGTACGATGCTTCAAACATAAAACTGGGAAGAATTTCACTTCGTGTATACCTAGTAGCACGGAAGATTTCCTTTAAGAGCTACCATGACGTGCTGAAGGGGTGTGATTCAGAGAAAGGATGGTTACGGGACTACTTTGATTTTTCCTCAATGGTCCTGCCGCGATGGCTAGAGCACAGACGATTAGAGAACGGGTGAATGCCCTAGGACTAAGCCTTGGAGAGGAGAGGGACCCGCGAGAGAGCGCAGAGGCGGTTTAAAGGACTGAGTTCAAGTAGTCCGTCGACCCACAAAACGGATGGGAAGGCTAATATATAATACATATTCAAGCGCTCCATGGCAAGTGGCTTTTGAAGGATCCATGCATGCTCATCGAAAAGTTGAACAAAAAGGCAAATTTTGGCAGTCCATTAGTACCTCATATACTGGTATCACTTCAGTAGGTTGGAGAGTCAGCTTTAGCACTTTGCGCACTTCGCTGGAGTAATTCGTTTGGAGTTGATCAGCAACTCCAGAAATGCAAACGAACAACCTTAAAAACTTTTATAAGCGACAATTATCGCAGCTTTTCAAGATTAACACAAAAATACCTATGGATGAGATCATCAGCAGATTGGAATTTCGAGCGCAGTTCATGTGCAACAGGTGACATGCTGAAAATTCATACAGATGAAAAACTGAAAAAGGAAATGCCACTAAATGGGACGTGTAAACTGTTCTCACCACGGCTCAGCCGAACAATTTCCCATTTCATTCTGTGAACCAGAGCGTGCTGTGGAACGGCTTTGGATGTGATCCTCATCTTCCATCGCTACACCTTCATACTCTGTCCCGATATAATCTGGATTGTCGTTTTCCGCATTTATGGTACCTTCTAATACGCCAAGCTATAGTTACTCAGAACATAGGACTGCGAGTGTGTTTCGCTAGGACAGGAAGCGACTTTTCGCTTTTGCAGCGCGAAACATTTTCCGCTGCGGGAACCTCAGGTCCACCACTGATCATAGTGGACCTGGGGTTCCCGCAGCGAAAAAGTTTCGCGCTGCGAAAAGCGGAAAGTCGCTTTCTGTCCCGAAACAATCCCTAGAATGCTTTGTAGTCAATACCGTAAGTATCCTCATCTGCTATGGAACTTTTGCACTGCAGCCGCACATTAGATTCTCCACCGTCAGCATTGCTGCGAAATGCTTCCATGGTAAACGCATCCTTCTCTTCCGCAATTTGAACCTCACCAGTACATAGGATCTTTCTCTACCTATAAAGAAGTGCACATAGTCAACTCTCTGAGATTAACGATAGAAGGAATGCTATCAGAAGATCCGAACAGGCAATAATCGCTCCTCATCAATTTTTGTCAAGCGTCGTTAGCTATACAACATTACTACAAGATCCTGGCAAATGTTTTCAAGATTACGCTTAGGATTAGAACAGCTTGTGGACTGGGGTAGGCCACAGTTGAGAAATCTTCGAGAGGGCTCGTGCGTGTCATGTTGGGACATGGAGAGAGGGGGAAGTAAACGCAGAGGTGACTAATGGACAAAGCAGTATGATTGACTTTCCCGAAGGCAGGTCGCAAAAGAATGTGAATGGGAACATGGACGGATTCGCCAAGAAAGGCAGACGTTAAAAGATAGAAAAATTTAATCACTTTGCAATCCCGAGCAAATGTAGAGCCCCAGTGGGCGTACCGCACCCGAGCATCTGGTAAGAGTTTTGGAGGGCTCATTCCGGATACTTAATTTTCCGCCAGCACTCTACCCGTTTCTCCTATACATCTACTTGAGGGTCCCCGTATGCCCTAAATCACTGATAATTAGTCTGCTTTTGTTCGCTCTTCACTAACACTGCTGACAGATTTTCCTCAGAGAGACGACTGCGCATGCATTTTTGTATCTTTGACAAGAATCTTATTTTTTGACTTTTATGCGCATATCTTGGCGGATTGAAACGCTTTTTTTGTTCAGTCGAAATGAAAACCATTGCTATCTTTGCGAATAACATCCTGAATAAAGTGAGTACCAGTTCGCGGGTGCTCGGGTCTCTGGAGATGATGAATGTGAGAGGGTCGGTTCATTATAATGTTCAGGTTTGCGGTCGCATTTGTTTTTTAAGGGGGACCATTAAGATCTCGAAAGATTAGAGCTTGATATGATTATAGTCAGTAAAAGTGTCGAATCATAGTTCCGTAGCTCTAGTAGTTAATGCAACGCGTAGCTCTAGTAGAATTAATGAACGTTTTGATTGGTGCTCGTCGAGGTACTCACGCGCTGACACTCAGATCATCATAAGGTGAGCAGGACTATCATGTAGGGCCATTCAGAGACCTGCGTAGTTAAAAAAAACTTTTATAAGGATAGCCAGCATGGAAGGTCTTTCATTGTTGTCTTTCAAGCCATATCAATCTAAATCTAACGAATACTCGCCGAAAGACTGAAACCGAAGTCCTCGAAATAAGGCAGAAATTTCAGAATGAAAGCGCAAACAACTCCCAGGGATAACTTCACTTGTTTCACTCCAGCCCATGACCCAGCAAGACTCAGCCACTACCCACAAGGCCGACAAGCGCAGATATTGATTAAATTTCAAAGAAACTCGTTAACAAATGTCAGAACAATGGCGCGATGGTCATTCTTCGAGTGCACTGCGAAAGATATGGGACGCAAAAATACGTTTCCCTCAAATTGAACGAATTCATAGGAGCACTCTGGCACTCGGCAGTGACGAATGGAGCCGTTGCTGGCGTCCGTTAGGCCGATGTCAGACTTTGCGAATCGCGCGATTCGCTAGCGTCTGCGGTCGCGTCGCGGCCAGTGAATCACTCAATTGGCTGGTACCGCAACGCGACCGCGGACGCTAGCGAATCGCGCGAATCGCTAGTAGCGAATCGCGCGATTCGCAAAGTCTGACATCGGCCTTAGGGGATCGACGGAGCGACAATCGACAGACACCTTATATAAATCACTCAAAGAGTGGATATGAAGAGGATATGAGAAGTAAAAACAGAATAAAAAAGACAAGAAATTAATTTTTACGTTTTTTTTTTCATAGAAATTCAGGAACCTTCAAAGTATTATACATGTTTAGTTAATCGCAAACTTGGCGTGCCCTGTAATTCGGATCTTCTAATTTGCACCTTCAAGCTCAACAACAAATCGAATAACCTTCAGAAGTTCATGTGGTTTGAGAGCCAGCAACAGGTTTCGAATTTTGTTAAGCAAGCTATAGTAAGGACGGAACATTTCGGACATGTTTTCTTGAGGACCATCGACATTAAGTGCACCTTCAGGGTAATAAATAAGGCCCCTGTAAGATGATTACAGATTATCTCACACAAGAGAATGTACGCATAAATGTCACCTACCATACAATCGCCAGCCTTGGAATACATATCATGACGATAGGATCAAACGAGTCTATTTGTTCCTTGGTTATTAGGTGTTCTCTCAGTGCACGCTCGAGAACCTCAGAAAATAATACAGCTACATCTAACTGAGCGTCATGCTCCCTCACCGATTTTACTGGCACCATGGCCGAGACATATCTAAATAAATATCATTATGAATATTCGCTTAGTGTGAATTTTGTTGCAGCGATAATACTTTGGGTTAACGGCTCTCACGAGTTTTTGAAGAACTGTTCAAATGAAAAAAGTGTCACATTTTATCGGATTTCACCGGTGGTTTTCTTTGTGTCCCTTTTCTGCAGTCAACTCGGCATCCACAATTTCGTTATCGACCGCTTTTACCCCACCAAATCGATTTGGCGGTGTTGCATTAAGAGATTAAGTATTGAAAAAAGGCCCAAATTCCGAACAAGTTCTGAGAAACTGGGTTGTTTCTTTTCAATGTTGCGTTCACCTTGATCAAAAAGCAAGTATGTACTCTCTATATGACACGGCTGTCATTGGCCGAGACCTGTACAAAGTGCCTCAATAAGAAATTAACCAATACTTAGCCACGACTAAAGTGAGCGGCCAGAGGATGCTTCGCCGCTTTTTCCAAATGATCCCCTATCTCAAAAAACCAAAACCGGAAGTTCCGTTTAGAACACGCTAGAGAAGGAAATGTGATGATTGCCACCGTTTACGTCGAGCAATAAATAAAATGCAGACTAAAAAAGCAGGGTGGCTGCCATTAAACTATCACAATATATGAGTAAGGCTACCTTTGCTTGAAAAATTGAGCACTAGAATTTGTACGTCTGCCAGCTTTTGAACGTTTTCCTTGTGATGATATTCAAAATGGCGGATAAATTCGACAGCCACTTAGTATTAAACGATTTTTGAGTAAGTTCTACTGTAGCAGGAGTTTTGTTACAACAAGAGTACATTAGCCGTATCATTTATGGAAAAGAAGTGTATAACAATTAAAGAGGTTTCGTCGTTACTGGTCAACAAGGTCGAAAAAGGACGGCGGATCAAGAACTACAACCTTGTGTCACTATACTCGGAGCCGAACTTGAAAAATTCTCATAGTTCAATAAAAAGAAGAACGAAAGTCCACGGGAACTGTACGACTTTTCGTCCTCCTCTCCGAATTAGTGGTTATATGTGCGCGAAAGAAGAAGTCGAATGCTTAACGCAACAATCAGAAAAAAAGGGTTATGCAACTTATAAAAAAGTTGAATGTCAGTACTCATATCTTCCCACACGATTTAATTACAAATTAAAAAAAAATTACCCATTCCTCCTGGGTAACAAGAAAAATATAGTTGCCTGATGAGCAAGAAACTCACTGGAATTCAAAAGCAGCAAACAAGTGATCGAATTTCAACAAACTCTCCTTGATCGCATCTGTGTAAATGAGCGGATCCCGGAGAGACTGGTCCTCAAAAAGTAATCATAAATAAATTATTATAAACATGAAGGCTTGTAAAACATGGTACCTTTAAAAGGTCGCGAAGTGAATCGAGGTGACGGGTGAGTTCCTTAGCAAGTGGGCGTATTGCATCCGATTCAGACTCGTGGTCAATGATACTGGACCCGGCCGCCAGGCACTGAATATCGTTAAAACATATTTAAAATCACTCGAAAATTTATGAAAGGAGTACCGCTAGCTTCACAATAACTACCTTGCAAATAAATGCATTCCATTAAATGGCTATATGAAGCAACTTGAACAAAATTTTCCCAGAAAGACCAATACAAACTCCCTCAGCTCCGAGTCGACCACTCCATGTAAGCGCAGTCAACTTGATCCAGCGTATATTTATTTATTTATTTATTCATTTGGAAGCAGTCCATCGCGTCACCCTTCTGCTTGAAGATGGGGACGATAGTACTTGTTCTCCAGGCATCTGGCATCCTTCCTTCCGCAGTTACGATTGTTGAGGAATCGGCTAAGCCATCTCATCGTAGCACCGAGCGCCCTTCCATGCCTCGATTGGTAGCTCGTCTAGACCATCTTTCTGAATTCCATCTTCCCGATTCCTCGAAGGACCTCACCCTCTGCTACCAGCCGTCGCTGGCCTCTGCTTGTAGGCTTCTTCGTAAGGAAGCCGTCCTCAAGAAGTGCGTTGTACTATTCTTCTCACGTCTCCTTGACTACGGCTGGCTTTCTCAAATGGTGCAGTCGCTGTTCCTTTACACTCTTCAGCGACCTGATGTTTTGAGAAGTTCAGTGCCATAAATTAAGCTATGTAGACAAAACTCTTCTTTTCGGGTCTCCAAACTCGTACAAGGCGTCCATTTCCGTGTTCTTTGCCTTGGCGACGGCTGCCTTAGCGAGCCTCTTGCAACTCTTGTAGGCAGCGAGGTCCTCTAGGGCTCCGGGTCTTCTGCCAGCGCTTGTATGCTTCCTTCTTCTGCTTCACGACTCGCTGGACCTCCTCGTTCCAGAACCACGCTGCCTTGTCTCCTCTGAATCCACCTCGCGTCTCGCCCAGCACCTCCTTGGCCCATCCTAGGATAATCTCAGCAATGCTACCCCAAGTCCGCAACACTGGCCCGTCAGGATCATTGAGACCATCAGCAGGGGCCGTATACAGCAAACCTCGGCCGAGGATGGGGAGACATCCCCGAGGACCTTCGGAGTTACTGCTTCGGGGATATATCCCATGGTCGAGAAGAGAGGGTTCATCTCCGACGCTTGATATAGATCGGGGACATATCCCCAATGACATTATGCAGCAAGCCCCGGATGTCGTCGGGATGTATCCCCATCCCCGGCCGGGCCTTGCTCCATACGGCCCCAAATAAGCATGTTCTCAAGAAATCCCAACGACCCTACTTTTTAAGTATCAACTTGAACTAGCTTCTTTGACCGAGATCGCTCACACTCGGTAGCCCTCTTGTGTTCTGCGCGTCACTTTCGAGTGACGTTTCAGGCATTGAACACTAATTTCTTACGCGACTTTTGAAGATGTTTGTTGTGAATAAGGGTGGTCTTCGTCAACCGCCTGTCTACCTGCCAACGCTTCTATGCTAGTATCTGCTTTTGCAAACTTTTTGAGCAGACACGGAAGCTTGAACGGATCGAACACCCGTCACATGCAACCAGAAATAAGACCCGCACTGTTACCATCTATCTCTACCTCTGATAAATCCACATCCTTCCGTATTTTGTTACCTTCTCCGCCCCATTCAAATTACACTTGACATAAGTATTTTTGGGCTAACCATCAGCACACCCGCGAACGCTACCGGGAAGGCTGTCATGAATAACTGTCGTCAGGAAAACTTTACACGAAAATCCCGACATGCACGGTCGATTCTCGCGGATAAACAATCATCAACATTTCTCCTTAAAAAATCCGGTTAGTTCTGCTGTTTTGCATTGATATGTTGAAGAACTCACCTATGATATGGAGAACCCTGTCCTGAGAGATTCGAAGCTTATTCACAAGGGCGTTACATCTTTCAGGATCACGACGACCATCGAATGAATCCAGTTCTAGCGCTGAAGCTATCCATTTACAAGTGCTACGAACAACCATATGATAATCCAACTTGAATGGACATTTTACAAAGCGTTTGCGATCGTTCAAGGTTATGAGGAGCCAGCTTGCCGCCTCACACTATTGCGCGCACGACACGGTCCTTGGCGATATGGAAGAGGGCAACGAAACTCCTCTAGCTTCAACTCCACACCCCACTAGCCTTTATCTCCCCTTCGCTCATTTCTGCTGTGTCCACGAACAGAAATATGATTTTTAGTTCTAGTTTGGCCCTGTGCGTGTGAACATCTCGCCTACCAATAACTTTTGGCCTCTCCTCCATTGCCAAATTAATCCACTTTCTTCTATCTTCTGGGCAGTCTAAGAATCGAGTTATAACATTTCGTGGCAAATCACGCCATCTGGAGGCACGCCCAACCAGGGTGAATATCGGTCGAGGATTCCTCAACGGCACGTCGAGGATTTTCGCCTGATCAGTTACGCTCTCCCGCGCGGACATTCACACTCGCCATGCGCGAGCCGTCTGTGCTCTCCGCGCGTATGTTCACTCTCGGCACTACTCTCCACAGTAGAGAGCATGGTCGAGGAATTCCTCGACCGTTATTCACCCTGCGCCCAACCCACCACTACCACCTGAACTCCCTCGTCTGTCACTCACTTTTTTCAGTTTTTGAGCTGCCTCAAAACCAATTATAAGCTTCATAAAGGACCCCGCTCACGCCGTTGCACTCCTCACCCACAAATATCGTTCGAGCTTCCCCTCAACGCCGGCCTCACCACTTTTTATAGTCTCAAGTCTTCTGAACTAAATTATGAATATTTGTAGGAAACCACGCCCGCGTAAGTACTGCGCCCGTCCTGGGCGGTTTACCGCTCAATTCAAATGGGCTTCTTTGTTATAACCGTACATATGACATTCATCTCCACCATCTTTTTAGAGCTATCAAA
>MU891554.1:0-13687 GCA_036418205.1 Ostertagia ostertagi
TTTTCATTTCGCCAATCAGTTTCTGCATTTAGCCAAGTTGTTTGAGACTGTTACGACACTCGGATTCGGAAGAAATTCTAACCCTTCAGCAGGTGGCAAGAGCTCTTGAAAGTTCAAGAATAGGACCACCTACAGAGAGCTGCGACGTCCTGCCCATCATTCTATTGAAGGATTTGAGATGTTTTTGTATGGATTATTTAGAACCGTTCCGTTCACTACCAAGGCATCAAAAAATGAGTTACCAGAAAAGCTAACCCGCAGAACAACCAGCACCCGTGGGCCATCCCACGCATCGCGTCCTCATGGCTCATCGAGCTCCTCGAGCGGACAGGACCGTCTCCATTCACCCACACCAAGGTACAAATCTTTCCAACATGAGGCCATGATGCCGAAAATTTTAGGAATGGGGACGAGGGAGAAAGTTGAGGCTTGCTGCTTTCAATAACACATTATATTACACGCATTCATTCCAGTTTAGTTCAGAATCGTAGTGGCGAGTGACTAACCCGTGCAATAAATGCAGGGGACCAATCAATGTAAAACTTGGCGTTTTTATTCTCTTCGAAAAGACGAAGGATTCGCTGATCTGGTGACAAAGTCAAGAGCCGTGCGTTGGCGATCGTATTTGTAGTCCTTTTTAGAGGAAAGATCGTTCTATTTTTGATGAAAGGTTTGATGAAAAATGGGCCCATCCGATTTTGGTGGAGTGGGCACGTAATTGGCTGGGAAATAGAGAATTGGCGTGAACATGGACAAGGACCTTTCTGTCTTTAAACGAAAGTCGAGCGTTCGACGTTGGTAAATCGTGACAGTCCTATCAAGTGCTAGTTCTTTATCTGTATCATTTTGGTGCTGGAAGGGTACCAAATAGAATTCATGGTCCCGAGAAAGAATGTTGGTGGCCAGACGTATGAAAACATTTACTTAAACTCGCGCAAAGCACTTGAGCTATCAAACATCAGCTCTACGATTGATGATGACAGTGTGGGGTGGGGGTTAGCCACAGTTGTGTATCACCTTCGTTCTGAGCGGTCTGGACAGCCGCCAACGGCTCGTTCTGGGGCGCATTCCAAGCGCTCTGGACAGCCGCCAACGCTTATTTACCTGAGTACACGGGGGGAACAGGGGTTCAAGCGTTGGTGGTGGCGGTGGCGGCGACGGGTCCCACAGCACAACATGTAAAAATAACAGACAGACAGCTTCGGTGATTGATCACAGTTCTGTCGTGTTTGTAAAAGAGTGCTGATCCGATAAATATCACCAGACATAACAAACTCCGCGGAAAAAAAGTGAAAGGATATGATCGTGAAAATATGAAAGAATTTCTGGAATTCTGTTGTCCGTTTTCGAAATGTTTCTGTTCTCGTTTTGCGGTCATCTCCGAGACGTAAAAGATTGGGGAGGGGGAGGGGGGATGAAGATACAAATGAGGATGATCAAAATTTTGACACATTAACAAGTCCGAAATTGACTCGCACCCCTAAACTCATCACCTCTCTCCCCCCCCCCCCATTCGACTCTCATACGACTTCCCATACGACTGTGTGTAGATAGATGAAAGATTGGATTCGTATATTTTCAATACACGCGTTTCAGGTAGTATTGACCTTGCCTCACGCCTATGACTTCTGGATCATCTGTTCTCAGGCCGCGGGGTTGTCAAGGGATTCGAGGACTAGAAAGCAGACCTCATTAGATGAAAGTTAAGAGTTGGTTAGTTGGTGTGGATTAAGAAAAACGATAAGAAATTCCAGACGAGAGAATCGGGCCTTTCTAGCTCGTTGATTTTTTCTTCTAATCACGATCACGGCAATATTCAGGGCTGAATTTTTTTTGAATTCTGCTGATATGCGGGCCCTTGGAAAACGCATGCGATGCTCAACTTCCATGCCTAAGAGGTGGGTCCATTTAGACCTTACTTTCCTGGGAAGTCGGAGTCGAGTACTCTTTCGTACATCCGATGGTCCCGAATGTCATTGTGAGGCCAAATCGCATTCTGAACGCCACCACGATTGGAGTGGGTGATGCATTACTAGGAGACATTAATTGGCGCAAGATGCTCAAAGCGAAGAATTAGGACGAATCCACAGTGTGCGTGAGAGTGCCAAATAATGTCCCAGTCGCTAAAAAAGTATAAAAATCTCCCAGAAACACGCTGAAGGGGACCCTTTGTTTGGCCATTGACCTCCGAGATGGATGACCTAGCTACAGCTAAGGGTCTTGGGGGATTTTGATTGATAAGGCGTTATCTACAGAAGTCCGAAGACACGGCTGCACGGAAATCCTTTCGAAATACAAAAGCGAATAATGCCGATCCTGACAACACACTGGTGGGCGGAGCACAGGCGGAGGCGGAGCACAGAAAGGGTTTGATTTCGAGGTGCGCTGCAACTAGCGCACTTTTGACCGCAAAAAAGCACATATCGCTTCCTTTGTCCCCTGACTGCTTGCTTTGGTGAGTGTGCATCCATTATGCACAAGTTCCAAGTTTCTGGCACTTAAATGGTATCGGTTTGCTGTCAGGAATCTCAGAGAAATTCATCAAAACAGAAGAGAAGAGGGTTCTTGTGTATTTTATGATGCCATTAAAAAACACGTCATTTCAGGATGGCGATTTGTCAACAATAGGGATTCGATAATTGAAATAATAGGCTCAATTATTGTGCTAGCACTTTGCTCAATGAAGACCCATCCAGCATGACGTGGGTCGACCTATTTCCGGTGTTTTCTCATGATTTCATTCAATTACACTTCGCACAATTCGCATAGGGCGGAAGTGGTGTAGTGACAAGTGGCGCGCTTACCACGCGAGCGGTCCGGGGATCAAATCCTGGGTCGTGAGTCGCCCGGGCCAACCAAGCCTTCCATCCCTCCGGGGTCGGTTAATTGGTACCAGACTTGTCTGGGAGGATAAAAACACTGACTTGTACATCGGCTGGCCCCCGCAAGTCATTGTATAGGCCACATCGCATTCAAACGCCACTACGAATGTACAAATGGAAGTAGAATGCGTGCCGCATCCCAAAAAGGGATTGATCAACGGCAAATGCTTTATCCTTTATCCTTTTCATTCAGCACACCCTCTTGGGTTTATCAAAACGTTTCCAGCCGTGAAGCCATTTGGAGTCTCCTTGACCAGTGGTCGGTTAACGGCCTGACTCGCGATTGATGCTGCGTGGGATCCCGTCGCACATGATCTGGGATATTTTGGCAAACACGGCAACTTCAACGGCCAGCGATCGTAGACTAAGGCTCACGTCATTTGTTTTTGCAGTAATAATGTAAGGCATCACATCAAAGCGAACTCAGGTTTAACGACTCGACTCATTCCTATTTCCGAAATGAGAAAAATTCGGTAAACAACTACGAATCTAATTCGTGGTGACCTTCGGATAGGAAATGAGCGGAATTTTTACTTCGCCAATCAGTTTCTGCATTTAGCCAACTTCTTGAGACTGTTACGGCGTCGGATTCAGAAGAAATTCTAACCCTTCAGCAGGTGTCAAGAGCTCTTGCAAAAGTTCAAGAATAAGACGACCCCTACAGAGAGCTGCGACGTCCTGCCCATCACTTCTAGTAATCATTTGAGCTGTTTCTATATGCCATAACATATAAGCGGTCCCGATTCACTACAGCCACCAATTAAATATGAGTTACCAGGAAAAGCTGACCGCAACCCCACAACATCCCTGGCCATCCGCAACATACGGTCCTCATGGCTCATCGAGCTCCTCGAGCGGACAGAACCGTCTCCATTCCACCTACACCCACACCAAGGTAAAATCTTTCCAACATGAGGCCATGATGCCGAAAATTTTAGGAATGGGGACGAGGGAGGAGTTGAGGCATGTTGCTTTCAATAACGCATTATATTACACACGCATTCCAGTTTAGTTCAGAATCGTAGTGGCGAGTGACTAACCCATGCAATAAATGCAGGGGACCAATCAATGTAAAAGCTTGGCGTTTTTATTCTCTTCGAAAAGACGAAGGATTGGCGGATTTGCTGATTCTGGTGACAGAGTCAGCCGTGCGTTGGCGCTGGCGTATTTGATTCGTGTTTGAGGAGATCGTTCTATTTTTGATGAAAGGTTTGATGAAAAATGGGCCCATCCGATTTTGGTGGAGTGGCGCGTAATTGGCTGGGAAATAGAGAATTGGCGTGAACATGGACAAGGACCTTTCTGTCCTTGAACGAATGTCGAGCGTTCGACTTTGTAAAGTCGTGACAGTTCCTAGTCAATGCTAGTTTCGCGGCTTATCTTTTATCTTTTGTGTGTGCTGGAGGATGTACGGCTAAATAGAAATTATGTCCTGAGAAAGATTTGGTGCCAGATATGTGAAACATTTTAACTTCAAACTTGCGCAAGGAGCACTTTGAGCTACAACATTCAGCTCCAGGATTGATGATGACTTAGGTTGTGTGTGTGGGGTGGTTAGCCACAGTTGTTGTATCCACCTTCGTTCTGAGCGGTCTGGACAGCCGCCAACGGCTCGTTCTGGGGCGCATTCCGAAGCGCTCTGGACAGCCGCCAACGCTTATTTACCTGAGTACACGGGGGGAACAGGGGTTCAAGCGTTGGTGGTGGCGGTGGCGGCGACGGCGTCCACAGCACAACATGTAAAAATAACAGACAGACAGCTTCGGTGATTGATCACAGTTCTGTCGTGTTTGTAAAAGAGTGCTGATCCGATAAATATCACCAGACATAACAAACTCTGCGGAAAAAAAGTGAAAGGATATGATCGTGAAAATATGAAAGAATTTCTGGAATTCTGTTTTCCGTTTTCGAAAATGTTTCTGTTCAGTTTTGCGGTCATCTTCGAGACGTAAAAAGATCGGGGAGGGAAGGGAAAGGAGGGGAGGGGATGAAGACACAAACTGAGGATGATCAACTTGTACAGCATACAAGTCACGAAATTGACATCGCCAGACTCCCCCCCTCAACTCCACTACTCCTCCTCTCCCCCCCTCTCCAATTGGAACTGCCCCAATCGACTCCCATTTACGACTGTGTTGTGATAGATAAAAGAGCGGATTTCTATATTTTCAATACATTCGCTGTTTCGGTAGCATTGCTTGTTCTCGTCGCGCTATGTTATTTGATCATTGTCTCCATGGCCGGAAGGTTGCTCACGTGATTCGAGAATATAATAGCCGCTCGTTTTAGATATGAAGGTAGAGTGTCAGTGGTGTCGGGATTGAGAAAAAACTGAAATTAAGGAATTTTCCAGCCATGGAGAATAGGGCCCTCTCTTGCTAGTTTTTGAGTTTCCTCATGATGCTGTCTGTCATGGGCTGGCCCTCTCTCGAAGCTGAACTCTCGTCTCTATCTTAAACGCTAGGACCTGTCGACATTACTGAGGTCATCCAGTGGCGTACGGGCCGATGGCGTTGCGGGGAGGGCACATGTTAGAGTTGTACGAAAGGTATTCAATTGTATGTATATTGGGCTTGCACTTAATCGTCATTTCAGCGAACAAAGCACCGATGCGGCATCTGCTACCTCGCTCTTCACTATGACCTCTCATCCCTTTCTGTTGCTTCCTCCCTTCAGCGCCCTCTGCTTCAAGGCTGTAGGCCTATCAGATTCTCCTACCGTCAGGGAAAGGAAGGTTTTATGGAGTGAACTTCCGAGAAAATTTCGCTTCAACCTCCCCTTTATTGCAAGATTGAGTAGCGCCTTCGTTTTTATTTCATCCGAATATGTATATAACCTCTCTTTTCAAAAAGCGAGTAAATGTCGGCGAGCCGCTGCTGCACGAAAGTGTAGATGGCCTTCGAAGTACAGCTGGTTAGATAGTTGTTCATTAGTGATAGCTTAATTTGTTGGTATAATGATAGTTTTAATAGGAGTAATCGTTTAGAAACTACTGCCTCAGCTAATCATTCTATTGGAGAATATATTAAAGTTTTATGAAGCTGTATCACTGTGTGATGGTCTGCACCCGAGCAGTTTCTTCGCTTTTGAGAGAGGGTATCTGTATCCGTCTTTCCTATCGTCTAAGTGCCATTAAGTATCGGACAACGACGTCAAGAAGCTCATGGAATGTGGTCTACGCCAACAAAAACTGACTACTGTAGCGTTGATCATGAACAAATGCGAAATACTTTAAATTCTTCATAAATCAAGTATAGTTCTCAAATGTTACCCCTTGGCTTCCAAGATTATGAATCCGCTTGACCTCAAGCAAGCAAACGGTGTAACAAACTTGTGCGCTTTGATGAGCTAACACTAATTATATCACCACTAATCATATCTACTGTGCTGTGCTATCTGCTGCAATTTACCCTATCGTATCCCAATTGCAAAAAAAAAAACACTAGATGGAAGGGTCCAGAAACGCGGCGAAAACGGCAATATTGGCCTGTATTTTGTGGGTTTAAAGGTCTCCCAGATTATTGTGACGGAACAAATGGAGGGGTGAATGCCACGCAACAGACGGACGATCAACTGCGCGACAGGTGATACAGGTAATACATGCATAACAGCGGTGCTACAATTTCAAAAGCATCGTCTCTAATTTCGTGTAGGTGAATGCCACAGGTAAAATGAGCTCCTCACCAGCTGCTGCCTTTCAATTTCACTCAATGCATGTACACACCTTGACGAATGTGGATGGATAACAGGGAAAATTTCTTGAGTGGTCATGATGTAAAAGTTAGAGGTATCTTTGCCTAAGTCTGTTTTACAATTTGGTAAAGTAGGCTTGGTCTACAAAAATTCAAATTAATATATCCTTCTTAAGATTTATCCCAAGGTTAGGGGGGGGGTGTCTCGACTTGGCGAATCCGTAGATCGCTAAGGAAACATTTCACGAACTGTGCACCAGTCGTTCACGATGCACCTACGATTCGAAATTGGCAAGAGCCCTCTTGTTCGCTGACTCGCGCCCTTTCACGGGCACTAATGCCCTAGCGCTCTCTCATGCCCACGTGAAGCCGGTTTCAGAGTCCGCGATTCGCAGCGATCGGCGACCCATCGCAATCAGGTCTATCATGGGGCCGACCAAATACTGCGAGGTGCCCCCTCCATTTTTGCTTGACGCTGATGGTTGAATGATGACCTCATGATTCTACTTGTTTCATACTCAGTGTTTCAAATATGATGATATGATATAAATATGAGGCACTTGCGATTTTTGGCGCGACGGACTGCAGGGTCTGACACCAGCCAAAGTCCAAGAAAGGCTCCTGCCACCTTCAAGCACTGCTGAGACGCTAGCACACCGTTCGGAGCGTTGGCACATCTTTCGAATAGCTGGTGCATAGTGTGAACCCGCTGGTGCATAGGACGATCCGCTAGCGCATCGTTCGAACAGCTGGTGCATCGCTCGCATCACGTGATTCGCTGGCAAACCATCGGATTCGCGAAGTCTGACCGGCCTTGACTTTTTCACTCCAAGGAGCAGAAAGGTATAATACTCTCGTGGGCATACCCGGGTTAGGATGCAATACAACAAGAGGAACAGTGAAAATTCCTGAATATTCCTAACTCATTGAAGCTATGCATACCTAACCGTATACCCTCCTCGTCACCCTCCTCTTCCCGACGGCACTTCTGGAATTTTGGGGCCAAAGCTGTGGTGTGGTCATGTGGTGACAGCAAAAACGGTCAATGTGATGGGGATAAAGTGGGGGAAGATGAGAGTGAGCCCTCCGAGGGTTGTGTTCGCCAAATTTCAACCCATGTCACGGTTGACCCTGCTTGGGTCCAGGTCTACCTTCCGGATCTTGTCATCATAAAATGAATGGAGAAAAAAATCCTGTAGGAGGGGTCACGGTGGTGGAGATAGGAGAGGGGAAGGGTCAGCTCCCGAGGGTCGGTCCCCGAATTTCGACCCATGTCACGGGTGACCCTGCTTGGGTCCAGGTCCGCCTTCATCATAAAAAGAATAGGGAAAAAATATGAAAAGAGTGCCAAAGTTCTCAAGAGAAATAGGTTGGAGGAGCGGAGGACGAGCGAACGATGTCGAGAAAGTGGCGGTTCTACGCAAACCAAGTCACGTCGAGTCGAGAGGTAAATGACGTTTGTGCATTCGCATGACTGCCTCATTAGGCAGTTGCAAATCACGAGATATGACTCTATAAAATTGCAAGGTACCCAACCTGGAACACAACAAGGAACCAAATAACGCGCTAACAAGAGGTGCTCATCAGCACAGTGTGAGTACCGTAATTCAGTAGCTTTCAATAGAATGCTTACGAAAGACATGTTGTTTGAGACGTAACTGCATAACAGTAGTCAACAAAACAACGACTTTTCGTACACTTCCTTTCCTACAGAATCTGAGTGATTTCAAACTAACAGTCTCGCTATCGATAAAAGTGGTGTCGATGCAGTGGCCGCTACTTGACCCAAGCACGGCCCGAGGGTGATGTCCGGAATGAAGCTCCCCTGGCCGTCTACCAAGCGAGTTTGCGTTCCAGGGTCAGCCATTTAGTGCCAGACTCGTTTGGGATGATGAAAGAATCAGCTTCCACAGGGTCTGAATCCTTTTTAGAAGTTTGCTACGATTCTGGATGTGCGGTGCACCGCAAAAAAGATTACCAATGACAAATATTGGGTGATTTCTCGTAAAAATCTCCTATGCTTCAAAATAAGCCCCACATACAGGGGGCAATAAAAAAAGACATTTTGTCTCCGTATTCAAATGGATTTCAACAGACCTTGCTCAATTCAAACCGAATGCCCCCAACCCAGAATTGAAGAGCACATCCTTTGATAAGAAAGAACCTTCCTAAAGTTCTATTCTACGTAGACGATATCACAGAAATTCGTCCCAGAAACATTGTGCACTATTAGAGCTCAATGAGGTCCTCAACGGATCGTCTACCATTATGACGCTTTTTTAAGGGCTGGTACGCGGGGGTTTTCATAGTCAGCGCTAAAATATCCGCTAGGAAGCTATCCAATCACTAAACTCGATTCAACACAGAGAAGTTTGTAAGAGCTTTCGAGGGGATCCGCATAATGATAGCTCACCTCCAAGAAAACTATACAACATTAAACGATTCATTGAAGCAGTTACTGTAGACCTCCTTGAGCTCGACGACGGTGACAGATGACGTCATATTCTGAAGACGGTGAGGGCAGTGAAGGAGGGCCTGCGTTACTTATAGAGGGACATTAGGGAATACTTGCTGAGGAACTTCCGTCAACGACGGCAATCTCTGCGAAGAAAAAAGGCCGAAGTGCGACATGGGCAAAATGTCTTTTTTTGCCCCCCCCCCTGTATATTCTCCGGTAGGAGTTGTTGTTGTTGTTCTAGTAGAACACTGCTGAGAGGTCGCCAGTCCAGTGATGGAGATTCGCATTCCCTTGGAAAGCGCTCAAGGCAAGCAAGAGTTCTTTTTCTGGATTATTGGAAACACCATCGTAGTACATGCTTCGAAAGAAGGCTTCTTTCGAGTTCTGAAAATTATTCAAACAAATTAAGTGTTAACTGGAATCAAAGGGAAGCAAAAACTCTTGCCGTTCATAAAGTGTATGAAAGTAAGCAATACACTTGATTGTCACTCGAGATTGTTCTCGAAGAGGAATCGGCGATGAAAATGGAGTTGGAGGTGCCGTTTTCCCTAAGAGAGAGAACTTAGGTAACATTTCCATTCAAAGAACTTCTTGGTGAGAAGAAGATACGTTAGGGGAGAAGAGTTGGAGTAGGAGTCACCGGAAATGTGGATGGGTGTCGATCTTGTAGACTATGACCGCTTCACAGTTTGCTATTAATAAGTTAGTGTATGAGCTTTGTATGAGCTTTTATCAAGTCCTTACCCCTACCGCTAGAGAGATCGTTAGCCTTATCTTGATCCATATCGTTAGAGTCGCGGAGCAGAACAGAATATTCCTCTCCAGCTCGATAGCTTGTTGACAAGTCCCTATCTTCATGTTCCCGTACAAGTCTAACCAAATCACCGACAGTGAAGAAGGATCCTTAAATTTCAAATGCTTTTAAATCCCTTTACGAGGAAAAAGAGCATTTATTCACGTTTCCCGTTAAGAGATTTTTAAAAGCATTTTACACTCGATTACGAGGTTTGCCCACCTATCTGTCCATTCCTAGCGCCTGGCAAGCGATTATCAGTTGGCAGCCCATATGGGCTGCCATCGTCCCAGGAGCGCATGTTGTTGGCAGCCCATATGGGCGGCCATCGGCGTGAATGTGTTAAAGGGATGAGGTCACCACTAGGGCCATGCAACTGGTAGAAAAACTGTTCACCCATGCTTCATTTTTGAACCCATACATTAAGTTTTAACCTCCAATACAGCAAGGTGGTGATAAAAAACTTGTCCAAGTGCTAGCAATTCAGAGTTTTCCTGAGCCACGTAATGATAAGCGATGGACCATTGAAAGACCAAAATTGAGTGAAAACAGTAAATTTGCGAAGGGGACTGTGCATTTTAGGTGCTGGAGCAGTAAGGTATTAAGTTTAGGCTAAGGCTTTACCGAGGCCGTAAGAAAGTGCTGAATAAACCTTATACGGAGTGAAAATATGCAATCTTATACGATCGAAAGTGTTAAAGGTACTCCTTAAAATCAAGCTTGTAAATTTTTGGGCTCGAAAATGAGAGTGGCGGTGAGAAAAGGATTGGCAGTGGAGAAAAGTGGGAAAGAAATGAGTGAAAGCACCTTCTGTAGATTGCAAGGTTCTGAGAGACAGACAGCAACATGAGAGATGTTGAGCGCCGCGGAGTGGGAAAAGAATCGAAGACGAGAGGGTATGGATGCGATCGAGAGCGGATTTTTCCAGTGACGTTGATTCCTGTGCTAAACCCGGATGCTTTCTCTTGTACATTTGCGTGGTATGTTTTATGTGCATGAGAACACCCTATTGCAAGGTTTCTTAAAAGAAGGACGGTTAAATATTAGGCCTTGAGTAATTCCTTTTCGGGAAGCATCACTGATTTTCTACTGATTTTTTTACTGCATTCGAATACATGTTCGGGGTCTCCGTGTAATATAGCCCTGCAAAGTTTAGCTTGCCCAGCAAGCACCCAACCAACCGATCGCGGGTGAGATGGGGTTTTCGGCTGGGCTGCGCAGCTGTTAGGATGGCGGTTTTTGGCTGGTTGGCGATTCAGTTGGGGTCTCTACACTGCGCGGGCTTGGCTAACCGCATTACCTCGCTTTCGTCGCTCATTACCCCACCCCCACTCGAAGCGGTAATTTCCACGGATAACCCATTTCCGTCGAGAACTCATTCGAATGCCCTTTCCCGTTTTGTCTGACATCAGAGAACAATCACGAAAATGGCCATAGCCAGCCCGCTTTCAGACGTTTTTCACAGCTCTTTTCGCGGTGATTGTCACGTTTGGCCCAACTGCTTTCATTTTGGACTGCAACGAACGAACATCGGGCGCTACCACAATTATCGTGATCGCTGGTTTTCGATAGAACACGTAATCAAAGTACTTCACGTGACTGTAGAAGCAAGATAAGGAATCAGAAACGGCATAGAAAGAAGTTGCACTAAGCCGCGAAAAGGACGACGTGATAACCTTAGATGGACAGACGATGGACTGCGAATCACAGGGCTGAGACGGCACCCTTCCACTTAAATCAAAGAAAATAGTAGAATGTCGGCGCTTAAGAGCGCCTAAACGAGGCAAGAAAAGAATAAGTGGACTCATAAAGGACTGAAGGACAAGAGCCAGTCTCGTTGAGTAGGACTGGCTCAGCCCTGAACGGTGAACAGTAAGAAATGGTGACAAGAAAGTCGTAGCGCGAAATCTGACGGCTGATAATGAGAGAGGACATAAAGGGAGGGAAAGGTTGAAAGGCCTCCATGCAGCTGCACATTTTCAGCCCGATCGATAACGCCGTTTCGGCTTTTTGATGCATGAAAAAATTAATTCAATAGAATGCATCGCTTCCGTAGATGGCGCAGCAACTATGTCTTTGTTAGTATAATTGCTAATGATGTGATTAAGACGAGTTACAGTAATTGTACGCAGAAAATGTAGCGTCCTCTCACCCGCTCACGTCATCGCCAACAACAAAAATCACTCGGGTGACGTCAATGGGTACAAAAGAAAGCAGGTGAAGATACAAATTGTATTGCAAAAGGTAACATTGCTGTGAAAATACGTGACAGTGCTCACGGATCGACCATGAAAGAAGGGCGGGGTTTGAGCTTAATTACGATGAAAGGCTGACCATGGCTTGACAAGGGCGGGTGCACTAGGCAAATGGAAGTTTGCGCCACAGCTATACCCATATTTCCTACATTTTCTGAGCCTCGAACTCAAGATTATTAGAAAGTAGCAATATAAGTACGACCTAATGGCACACTTCATAATTACTGACTGGTGGAATCCAGTTCGGGGGCCAATCCTTGCAATTATCCCTTTAGCCCTAGAAAACCCTCTTTTGGGCTCTCTAATGGTAAGGGTAAGGATAAGGTAAGCTATATGAACGGCACATTTGAAGTGCTCTCTTGATAAGGGCCGATGGATGTTCTACATTCCCTCATCCTGCCCACATCATATCCGATTTTCTGCAAATGCACGAGTTGTGGAAAGTCCTAAATACTACTATACACGCTACACGGTTCTTATCAAAGTAATACTCAAATGATTTCATTAAGTATTATGTTACGTTATTAATCCAGTTAGAGAACTCAATGGAGTGCCCCCCTTGACCCCCTTGAACTGGATTTTCACTTTTTGCTAACCCGTAAGTGTAAGTGGCAGATCCACTAGCACAAAAATTGTGTCCGCACCGAAGAGCAAAACTGTGGGAAAAGGGAGCTAGGGGACAATATTTCTCAAGTAACTCCACCTCCACCCGTGACCCTCCTTCAAGTTAATGCCACAAACCCTCTGCGTACCGAACGTCCCCATGCTCTTTAGGGCTCTCATTGTCTAGCCTTCCCTGTGCTGATTGCTCAATGTTAAAAATGCGGTGCAAAGAAAAGAGTCTCATTTAGAGTTTCTTCACCCTTTTTCTTCTATTTCACAAGCCAGTTAGCAGGTGAAGTTTCATCCCAACCTCCCGCTACCAACGTTTTGCAGTCGTGGAGTACGTAAGGTGCAGACCGAAGTAATTCACTGATACGCTCATGTCAGACAAGTTTTTAGCGAATTCTCATGGCAGGTAAAAAAGGGTCTAGTGGTTTGAAATGGAATGGTGAGTGAAAAATGACAGATTCTTCATTGATTTCTGATGAAATAACAGTGCGAAGATGGCGTCTCCAATGGTCTAAGGATAAGTTTCGGATTAAATGTAATCAAGCAAACCAAGCAAACCATTCCTTGAAGGCAAATTACGATAAAAAGTAGCTTATTGAAAAAAGGGTAGAGATGGCTAGTGAGACAAAAGAAGAAAAACGGCCCAGAACCCGAGAAATGGGACCCCTTCCTTGCCCGTTGATTTGCGCATTGATGCGACTCTCATCGCTGTGCCCTCTTCAACACTACGCTCTCTCTGCTATCTAATCACTCGCCACGTATAGACCTGCGGCGAGTGATTAGATAGTCGGTGGGCGTTCCCGCCAACTGCGCCAAAGTGGCCATGCTAGATCGCCGAGGGCATATCCTTCGATGCGAATTGCGTGTTGGTCCGCACCCTTAGGAGGTCCGCCTGTCTCTCCACTAGGTGAATTTCTCCTTCTTCGACCTTCGTTCTTATCGTGAATCCTCCTTTAAGGAATGAGAAATGGTTGCAGACTCGGGCACTGAAATGC
>MU891558.1:0-14446 GCA_036418205.1 Ostertagia ostertagi
TAATCTTTTACCCGCAACCATAGAGGTGTAGGAAAGTGCCGCTTTGAATCCTCGGCCTCTGGGGTGTACTGAACATCACATCTTCCAGTGCATTCCCGGATCTGCTTAAGACTTGAGCAGTACCGTATTCCCCCGCACCGTATCCTTCTCGGTCCAGCTGTTCTCTGATGGCTTGTCTAGTATGACCCGCGACCCAGAACATACATTATCCGCTATGCTAACATCGCCGCCTGCCACTATTACGTAGCTATCTTAGCTGTTCTCAGGAAGTTATTGTTACACTACAGCCATGTACGGTAAGTTGCAGGTCCCAGACATTCCAAACTAACACCAACTTGGCATCGTGCCAAATCAAAAAACAGATTTGTACTAACCTGAACCACTGGGGATGTAGTAAGCGCCGTCGGCGTTTTTATGAAGTACCGTCTGGCCTTCTGCCAACGACGTCCAGTCGTCCAATGACGGCGCTAATGGCTCTCGCATCGCAGATCTCCGCTGAAACGGGAAATTTTTCAGAAAAATTCACTTTTGCTTCCGCAAACAGGAAGTTTACTTCATTCTGACGTTCGTAAGAAAATATTATTCTGCTGTCAAAAAAGAAAAAGAAAAAAGCGAAAAAGTGAAGAAAATAGAAAAGATAAAGAAAAAAGAGGATTAATTATGAAGGACTCTCCGTTTGGAAGCGTTCAAAAAATTCCCTTTCACATGAATAAAGCAAAAAAAACATGAAAGAACTGAGCCATTACTCCCATGAGAAAAATCGATTCATTCCGTTCAGGCCCCATTTGCAAGGGTTATCTCTTTGAAAAAGCTGTGCTGCAAAGGCGTCACATAGCCGGGTAACATTTTTTCCAAATCGGGATCGGTTTGTCCTAGGCACAGATAAACGATGAACCAATAAAAATCGCCATAAAAAACGAGGCTCAAGGTCGATCTGCCGTCACACGTCAACCCTCATGCCGGATGTGACTTGTGTATCCAGGTCCCTGGGACAGGATTCTCTAACAATCCATACACTGGCCAGGGTAAAGACACAGTGCTCAATTCAGTTATGGACCTAACTATAAGTGATAGCCGGTAAAGGTAGATCGGAAAAATGGCAGAACAGACCATTTTAGGGAAGTGAACTATAGGCAAACACTTCGTCCCAGTTGGGACTCGAACCCGGACCTTGTGTATTTCGGGCAGAAACTAACCTAAGCTCTACACCCGAAATACGAGAAGAAAACAACACAGCACTGCAGAAAACAAAAATAGGGATACGCCAGAAGATAAACATCCAAAATTCAAGAAGGATATTTCAGCATAAGTTACGAAAAAAAAACGAAATAAAAGGTAAGATACAAAACCGAAATATAGGTAGGTGATAGATGGTAAGAAAATAGTCCTTACTGGTAACCCACTGCTCAGGGCCAAGACATAATTGAATAACCTTTTTTTGAATGAGTCAAATGAAGTGAGTTTCGGAACAAAAATTGGAAAACCGCAGGTTTCAAATAAGCTTCTAATTGACTTCATGACGAAAAGAGGAAATATTCCTTTATTGAGCCAATTCCCACATCTTTGGCTTCATAGAAGTGGAAAGGCAAAGAATAAGGGAAACCTTCACAACATGATTATATATAGATCACCTGAATTAAGGTACCTTTTCAGAAAAAGAACCCTTCTAGAAAAATAGCAAGAAAAAGCACGCTAAAAAGCAGCTAACTACTCCCAAAGCTCTAGTGAGTCATTCAAATGAGCTTCATCACCCCGCATTGAGGTGAAGCACTCTAAACTGGTGGGGGGTGGTTTTGGAGGCAAGAAAAGGAAGACATCTAATGGACAGGAAACTTGATCCGAGCAGAAACCCTCAAAGCACTCGATATGCAGTTTTTGAAGCTGAGTAGGGGAAAGCGGAATTCGCCTAAATGAACACAAGTCGATGTTCTGACACGCTAGCACTCATCGATCTAGAAGGAGCTACAGAAGCGGCCAAAAAATAGTTTGGACGGTCTCTCGCGTATATCTATTCGTTCCCTTTTCAGGAAGAAAATCTGACAAAAACCTGAAACAAATGTGACTAAAAATTTTGCTTTCCATTTCTCAGAGACATAGAGAAATACTCTTAAAACTGACAAAATGACATAATTTGTCGCCAAGTTTGATTAAATCTAAGTGGAAACGAGGGACCGGAAAACAAATCCAGCGATATTTTGAGCTCTATATATCAGAAGCCATTCCCTGATAAAAATCACTCCAAAGGCGCAATAGCAGCTGAAGCCTTAAAAGAGCCCCAAATCCGCACGAACTCCTCAAGCGTTTGTATATAATTACAAGGAAAAAATTCTCTGACAGGCAACCTAGCTAAAAAGGAACTTAAAAAGGATATAAGAGTGTTCGGACCTAGAAGGGCTTGTTCAAAAGTTTCTTGTTTTTTCAGCCTTTGACGAAAGCCAAGAGGCTGAAACATGAGCCTAATAAAGTGCTGTAACCTTGGAGATGCTTTAACAACTATTCACTTCAATATTCCCATGTCAAGATTAAGAGAAACTCGTTTTTGACACCAAGAATAGTTTCACTAAGCTCCCCTTAGCTTGAAAATGTATATGAGTCAGAAAAAAAAACTTAAAGGCAGTGAACACGAGCTGGGATAAAGTATGATACGTATTAGACATTCTTGGGGGTTAGACCTTAAGCACTTGTCGATGTGTTGGGTCATCACCCGACGTAAGCAAACCAGCCCTTTTGGCGCTTCGGCTGGGACCGTATGCTGAATGTTGGGGAGGGGATGGAGTCCCCGACGGTGGACGGACCACTTCAACTCGGTCCTTAGAACCGCCACAATTTGGTGCTTACCTCAGAACTAAGCCTTAAAGAGAGGACGGGTCCGTCCCCTCTCCAAGGCTTAGTCCTGGGGTGAGCAAACCAGCCCTTCTGGCGGAGCTGCTGGACCAGCTGCACCACTTGCGTCAGTACTCTCCTATCGTACCAACCGAGTTGAAGTAAACCGTCGACCGTTGGGGACCCCATCCCCTCCCCAACATTCAGCATACGGTCCCAGCCGAAACGCCAAAAGGGCTGGTTTGCTTACCTCTCATCCCCAAACCGTTTCCCAATGACTCCCAATTGAATGTTCTTCAAACCACTTCACCCTCCAGCCATCTTGCTCACCGCCTTTGAAAGGTAGCGAGAAGGATGATTTTGATGTGCAGATAAAAACCTCGACAAGTCGGGCAAAGCCACCACTCACCAATATATCAAAGCAAAATTGAACAATCTTTTCTAATGGAAAAAACTGTAAGAACTATTGAAAAAATTACGATACCATCGAATAAAAATATGAATATAACGACAAATGGATTGAAAAACAGTAAGAGTGAAATATAATTATCAAATAATAAAAATAACAATTCCCTAAATCAAGTATCAACAAAAAATACGAATTACGGTCAGAAAGCCTTGCTCAAAGCCAGAGCATTTCGAGTATACTCAACACGAACATCCGTTCTGACCCCGCGGGCAAAGCTTCCCGAAAATCAGCACTGTACCCTAATTATAAATAAAAAACTAACAAAACAAAGTCAAGGACACACAACCTGCTGCGACAGTGACATCTCGTACGATTTAATTAGCGAAGGTGCCTCGTGCTGAGTCATAAGTCCGAGTGATGAGAGCTCTGAAAGACCGATTGTAGTTGCCGTGGTCGTCATTGTCGGGGACGTAGTCTGACTCAGACCCAACAAAAACCACCCCTTAGACCCTTACATCAAAGCGGCGCGTTGTCGGCCGCCACATGGGCTATATAAGACTAGGCACGTAGACGCAGTTTTCAAGCGCACTTACGNCAAATTTTACCCCCTTGTAAAATTCTCTTCCTCGAAATTCGTAGCACAAGGGTTTTTACCCTCTGTAGTTGCTCTAATCACNGTAATGTGAATTTCCCAGAATGACAGTTCTAAATTGAGCATAAAAATGTTGATCATAAGAGACCTAACATATAGGTAAACGCTAACACCAAAGCTTTTGTCTTTCATCAATAAATGGGCGTGTCCCTAGGACGAAGGACATTCAAGTGGCATTTAAAAAACCGCTGGTACTAGACCTAAGCCTCAAGGGAAGCGGAGAGACGCCAGGGATAATAAAAATGTCAGCCATCTTCTTCCAGAACCCTTCTACTCCTCAAGCCCAGTCCGCAACACTGGGTTTACTCACTCACTTCGATTCCATGATGTCCTCACCCCCCCCCCCCTTCATTCAACGACCTGACCGCCATTCTTATTATCTACAAAGGTTCTCCCAACAACACTGTCGAATGCCCTGATTGACCAGCAGCAAGTATAGATCTATACTGGTTAGCATATGACTATCAGAATCGAGAATCAGCAGTTGAATTACGCTCACCTCTTTCTCGAATGTTCTCCGGATCTTCATAGTTATTCTCATAATCGTGTCCCGATCGGGTGGATGTGGCGGCATCCATGCCGGCGGAGGTCCACGCATCTCAACTGGAGTGCACTCGGACGGATGAGGTAATTTTGACGTACCTGAAACACTTACAATTGCACAGTAGCCTTTCAAAATACCGAATATTCATCTCGGATGATTTCCGCAAAAAAAATAAACATCACATGAAAAAATATTCATAGGGACAGTTGAGTAGGTCCAAGTTTCACAGGATTGGTCCAACAAATCAACGTGGGCCTCAACTTTTCAGCAGGACACAATTCCAAGGCTGCGACTTGTTAGGGGATATGCAATGAGAAGAACAAGGCTTTAAGAGATTAGAAGATTAGGTTGCCCTTTTCTTCAGTCTAAATGTAACGTTGGATTGGTCGAACGGAATGAAAAAAAAAACTTTAGAGAAAAGAGTACAGTTCGTGAAGCCCCCGAATGACAGTATAAAATTCAGAGCTTTATAAACAATTGGGGAAGATCAACTTCCCATAAGAAAAAAAGTTTAAAAAAAATCCTGGGAATTTTGCGCGCTGCAATCGGTGAAAAAAAGTGGTCAATATAACGGCCCTTGACGAGCAATATCTGACCGGGTGTTGATACTTGTGGCCGCTTGCTCGCGTAACAAAGAGGCGACGATGAACACACAGTTCCGGGGGTCCCGCCCCCAACCCTCGTCGGTCGGTCGCGGTGTTGAGGTCGTTAAGAGGGTATCGCTGACCTGTTATTACTACAGTGCAGCTGCATATTAAGACCCGACTCGGTCAACTCCTACACTGAAATCCGATCTTTACCGACGCCAACAAGCGTACATACTTACAAACAAGATAATACGAGCCTTCGACAAGTATCACTGAATATCACTTAAGTCTTCCACGGACCATGGACCAGTGGGCGGGACCGGAAGTTTTTGTGACGAAATGCATGGTAGGTACGGATCCACGTGTCGAACGCACGAACGTGAACAGGATTCACTTCAAACCTTCCCATGAACGTGGATCCGTACCTACCATGCATTTCGTCGCAAAACCACTTCCGGTCCCGCCCACTGGTCCATGGTCCGTGGAAGATTCCTTTAAGAACATCGCTTTTTTCATAAGCAATGAAGCTAGCCTCCTGTACACATCCACACCAACTACTAAGCAACCTCAAGAGAAAACAAAAACGATGGCTAATTTTGCGAATGTCAGCTTTAAAAAAATGTAAGAATCATTTAAGATAAAATCATATATTCTCCTATTCTCACAAACGCTTTTTCCAGGCCCGTGACGAGGGGGGGGTGCGCGAAAGGCGGTCAGAGAGGAAAGAAAGCGTCACGAAGCACAAACGCATCAAAATTTCTATCCAACCACATTCAAACCCTCAAAACTGACCCTCTGATACGCATCCTCCTCAAAACAAGGTGAACGAATCCTTATGCGGCGATTCTTCAAGGGCAGCCGTGACGAATAGTTTTCCAAGAAGGTTCCAGACAGAAACGTGGTGGTACCATGGTACGCCCAGTGCGAAAAAAAGCGAGAAAGAGTCGCAAGAAAACAAAAGGGACCCCTATTTTGACCGTTTTCCCTCGTGAACAGGTAACAGCTCAGGAAGCGGATGTATGAACGAGTTCATCGCCATGCGCTTGGCGGCACCATAATACGAAACAAAGCAACGCGTTTGGTAGGCACCATGCCAAACCACGCTCAATCGAGTTGCTCCAGTTGTGCCGCTGCTGGCAACGCAGCTCGTCCAAATCACCAAGTAAACTAGTGGGCGGATCGCTTTTGGGGCGGAGTGCTTTCGAAGTCTGCTCAGCAACCAGCGCACCTTTCGTGTGAAAGCGCCACACCTCGCTTCCCTGGCAGCCAAGTAACTGATTCGTGTGGTGCATATGCTTCCCCGATGCGCTCCCTCTTTATCGTAATCGCTGCCTTTAACGTACGCTTAACCTCAGTTCCAAATAATGTCAGTGAACCTGGTCCCTTCACTTCGAAGTCTTTCTTCAGAAGCTGCTTCAGGTTTTTGAGGGCGCAAAATCATCATTAAAGGCTGCTTCAGCGCACCTCCACACCAGCTTTCGGCCAATATTCTGTCATGGCATTTTATTGACCACCTAATAAGGTGCTTGGTAACGCTTCAATGGCGAATACGGTCACTACGATGGTTATCGTAGTGCCGCTATGACGCAACGCTATGATAGCGTAAGGGTCGCCAGCAATTCGTCGCCGATCATGTGACTGTCAATCACAGCGCGAACATAAAACCAATTTTCAACAAATTTGAACGAAATTATTGACTGGCCGAACGCGATCATTTTTAGCACTCGAAAACACACAAAATTACCTGAACATGTGAGATCATAAGCTAAATAAAAATAAGTAAACAACCTCCACAAATCAATAATAACTCAACTACCAATGGATGGCTGCGGTATTTCAAGCTTAGAAAATATTCCTCGAGTGGTTCCAAACTTTATCTGGTCATATAGACTTTTAACGCCTCCCAAAATTTCCAAACAAGAAACCGCAACCAGAAAAAAACACTCAAGAAATGAAAATTGGCTCGTTTCGCCTCATTCTCAGATAAATGCGTCATTTCTAAGTTATACCGATATTTTTCTAATACTATTTATTACCTGAATATTATAGTCAACATTGAAAAAAGTGAAATTGTATAGAAAATAAGGATGGTAAATAATATATTTATCAAGTCTATAGAAAAATAATAAAAATTGCTACCTTTTACGACCATGTAAACAAATCACTTGCTATGTTTGCAAATAACTTAGTCCTTATCTCAATAGTAAAGAACATCTGCCAAATATGGTGGCTACAAATGACGCAACCAATCGACCTCCTACTAGAAGTAATTATTCGTTATCGACTGCTGATAAACTAGTTAGTCGATAAATATCAAATAAATAAATAAGTAAATAAATAAAACAAATAAATGTAGATAAATAAAAAAATAAACTTGTGTCGTTTTAACATTGTAAAAATCCTGCGCTATCGCAAGACGGGGGACATCCTTAAAGCAACAGTTCAGGAACGGTTTCGCGGGAAAAAACCACCAATAATGAAGTTGTAGATGAAAACCAGACGATTAATGTATGAAAAACTGGAAAAAAACGTCGGGGAGGGTCTTAGACAGGTACTCTCCCTCTGCCGCTCAGCAATGGATAAAGACGCACGTTGGACGAGTTGTCTGAACGTGCCCGCTGTAAACGCGCTCCATTTTTCAATCAATTTTCCCTGTGGTCCCAAAACGAGCACGATTGCCGACGCGTCCAATGACGGCCGGCAAGGGGGCGGGATTGGGGAAATCCCCAAGAACACCCATGTTTGAGGGACTTTCCACCCTGTTTTTGAGTTTCTGAGGTAAGTTCGTTTATTATTTCCACTGCATATGTTCTTCACTAGGGCTCGTGTATCCCTCAGTAGTAGTGGCATTGAAATTTTCGGACCCTCCCTGAACTGTTGCTTTAAACGAGTTTAAGACGTAAGAACTTGGAAAATGAAGTTATTACGACTCCTGGAGCCTCTTCACCCCTTCCTGAGACTTAGTCACCATTTCAAAAAGAAAAGGACGTTTTAGGGGTTTTCAAATACATCACTGCCCCCGTATCTTGCGATAGCGCTAAAAATCCTTTCAGTCTCCCAACTATACCACTCTAACACACTTTGCTAGCATTGCTGTCATGATGTAGCACGTTCTTCGGTTACAATAAGCAGACAAGTAAACAATGTAATAAATTCAAACATCAGTAAATCTCAGAAATGAGCAAACTCCCGTTGAAAATTGCCAAAAATGCTTTTCGTGCCAGAGAGAAAAAATTATCAAAGGCGGGAGTTCTTCTGAGAATTGTTATTTCATGTCAACGCAGTGGATTTCCGAGTATAGTATGGTATTAAGAAATTGATTGGGTGTGAGCTAATTGGGTGAGAACCCTGGAAGACCAGCGCAACACAACTAGTGCAGGCTTTTATAGGATATTCCGGCAGCGAGACATGATGGGCACGGCGCTGACCGGCCGCAGGTATGGGCCGTTCGAGGTTCCTTCCCCCTCTCGCAGCGTATATTTCAACTAATCATTTTTGGGAAACAAATCCAAAGAAAGTTCTCAGCGCTTTGAGATTCTGGTTCAATCACTGATGGAGGACATGTGATTCATTCAAGCTATTCAAAAGTACGCGTGAAAAAAGAGGCCGTGTGACGAACAAAAACTTGAAAAAACAGTGTTTAAAATATTCAAGAACCAAAACAAACCAAACAAATGAAACAATTTCATTGGCAATGAGTAATGTGATTCTGTGCTGAGCGGGAACGGGAACGGATTCTAAGAAGAAGAAATTCATGAAAACTGCCAATGTGCTACTCTTTTTTGCCATTTCATCCATCGAACACCTCAATTCAAGGTCAGCAACCTACTCAGCGAGGGAATGCTACCTATCATTCGGATCCACTTCAAAAAATAGGTGGGTATTCATTCCAGTAGAAGCACAACTAGACAGCACTTTAAGAAGAGAAAATTCTCCAGAAAGAAAACTATAAAAAACTGATATGTCGACAAAGTATTGAGGAAGGAGGACTCTGTAAGCCCAATTGAAGTAGCACCTCAGCAGAAATGTATTCATATGCGCTAGCCAGTGTTTAGAAGTCGGTAATTAACTTTCTTTTGTTCTGTTTTTTGAGGAAATCTCACGAACACGAACAATTCTGCTGCCAAGCCAGAACAATAATTTTGACGTGCTGACCAGCGGTAAACTGGTTAGCAAACCCAGATTTGAATATCTACCTTTTCCTGCGTCTACCGCTCAGAAAGCAGCTCTTTTGTAAGCTGCTTCATCAATCGCCCAAATACCAAATCCTCACAATGGGACCGGCTATCAATTTTGTTTTATTTTATTTTATTTATTCGAAAAAAAAACTTGCTTCGCTTCACTACCTTTGAACTTTACTGGTGCTGAAATCCAGCCACAGTCAACAACTTATTCTGCATGATTAGAATTCGTACAAACTGATTCCAGAGCACATTTATAACGCCCCTATGAACCTCGTCTTGAGCGCAAACAACCCCGAATAACAAATTGACCGGATTAGAGTCATAAGGCAACCCCTGAAAACGAGAAATGCACAGTGCTGTTCGACAGAGACATTCTAGCGATGACACTTTCGAGGAAAAAGGTTCACAATGGCATTTACTATAAAAATTCGCGTCATCAATGGCTGAAAAAGGAAAATGCTACTAGATGTAGTCCTTACAGCTGTCTGCTAAGAGGATTATTGTTTGTACTTACGCAGACAGACTAGAAAGGAGTCATAAGATCCGGATTATCAGGTATATTCGTAAAGGCATCACCCGTTAAAGGCACTATTGTAAGATCGGGGCAATGTGATGGCAATGCATTTAAGACCGCGGTAAGGTATTCCAACTTCGTATTGAAATCGGAAGGACTAAAACGCTTCGACTCGATCCACGCTGAGTGAGCAATATTCATTTCCTCCTAAGCTACTGCCTTTCTGCTAGCGAGTCTGTTACGGTGCCTGTCTAGGCTGCAGGAAGCGCCTACGTAAAGGCAGCAAAGCAGATATGGTAGAGATATTGCCAGAAATAAATGGTATTTTGAACCAAAATGATGGGTAAACTAATGCGGGGTAAAATCCTAAAACTCATTCTTGCTCAATGCCGCAGTAGAGAAGCGGTATGGCGGTGTTAAAAAACAATAGGTGTGTGCTGATTGAGTAATGAATAAAGGAAAAAAATTTGAAGGATTGAAAATGAAAGGCCTGCTCTTTCGGGCGTCGGATGAGATTTCGAGGAAGATAGTTTGAGAGCCATTGAGAGTAGATCAGAATTGGAGACGAAATAGTATAAGGACAAGCGAGACGCAGAGACTCAGAGGGGTGCGTCGTGCACAAGCAAGTGTGTAAGTTGGATAACGCTCTCCCCTCCCCTGTGGCTGCGATCACGTAAGATGTGTTGCCAAACTTGCTGGAACCCAAGCGGGCTTAATTTTTTTCTCTCTCACGAAGGTAAACACTCCAGTGGATTAGCCTAAATCGCAATGTGCTTAAGATGAGGTAAGAGCATTCTTCGAAAAAACAAGCTCCTAGAATCAAGAAATAAATAAAAAATTCAAAAGCGCCACAAAACCGAGGGTACGCAGCGGTTAGGGCAGAAAATGCATCGGTTATCTGCATACCAATGACTACATCGTTATTCAGTCACCGTACCATCTCATTCACAGCTACAGCACGAATATCGTTCTTTGGAAAGAAACATTTCAAAGAACAACATCATGTATATACCTAGCCAGCTTGCGGAATAAATTATGGATCCTTGTGAAACACACACCTAATAACTATGGCAGTTTTGGACCGACTTTAAACGCATGGCGGCCATCTGAACCATTCTGGCGATCTCAAATTTTTAGCTTGAACTACTTAATTTGTGGCAATCTTGTCGAAAGAACTCAGCAAATCATACAATTAGTCTCAAATGGTATTTATTTGGTGAAAAAATCAATAATGCCATTGCTTGGCACCCAGTCTCCAACAAAAACCCTAATTTTGAGTTTTTTTTTTGTATTTTTTCTTTCATTTGAATTTTTTCATGCTCCGAAGAACAGTTGCTGAATTACAGCGCGAAAATTCTAGTAATACCCATGAAATTCTCAAAGGTAACGGAAAATCAGCATAAACGAGAGGAAAGAGCGTCCTGTGGAGGAATGATGGCGACAATGACGGGGTAGGAAGCCTTGTGATAGCCTCTCAACCGTATCGGCAAGTACACAAAACCATCCCGTCTCGAGCAATTCAAAATCGCCGTGATTCCATCACCATTGAAGTGGTCAGTGTGATGACGATGGGAAACCGCGGCTAATTGAACACTTCAATGGACGCCTGAGAAAGAAACTCCGTTACGAGGGAAAAAAGTCAGCACGGTTCAGAGAAAAAGATTGTGAAAATGATAGAAAAAAGCAGGAACACTATCGTCAAGTGCGTTCAACTTGGAATCGTGCCAAGCTTTTTGTGAATGCTATTCAAATCACACTTTAGTCAAAGACATAATAGGACAACTGCTGGCAAACTACGAGCAGGAAAGACAATAGGTAAGGAGGCATTCAGCTTAAAAGCTGAAGCACACGACCAAGGAAATGCCCTTCGAAGACAGCATGACATGTCCGAAAAAAGCTACGGCCACAGAAAAGGACACCACGAAGAAGTTATGGAACGATCGATATGCTTATTGTCAGATTGAATAAGGAGGGGTGTCATTCATTCAAAAAACTATATGTATCGGAAGTCTCGCGGTAATAGCCAAACAAATAAGCAAAAAAATAAACAAAAAATCGAAAGTAAGCAAAAATTATGATCATAGGATATGGGTAGTTCTAAGGACCAGAGGAGGCTCTTCAAGCAGGGTCCAACAGTGTCCTTTTCAAATTCTATATCTTTCAAAAGAAGAGTCTGACCCATCACCGTCATGAGTCTTGTAAGGTCCCTAGTAAGACCCGCTACCATACCGACCCCCTCCCTCCACTTCCACGAATACGACCCCCTCCTTTTCTCGACTTTTTGACCCTCTCCAACCCCTTATACGTCCCTCCCTACCAAAACGCAAGGAATAGTCCGGTTCTACTTGTACCAAGACCGTTGGACGTCTACTTCAAAGCGTCGCTGGCATATGTTGGATTATGGATAGTTCTAAAAGTATTGCACAAAATAAAAAAAAAAGATAAATTTGAAACCTAAAGAAAAAACGTGTTGAAGAAAAACCATAAGGCTTCTACAACATTTAACAAGGCATTTTTTATCGCACACTTAGAAAGACAATTAAGGATGCAAGCAACTAAAATGCGATGTTAAATGTAATTACATATACATTAACTCTCACCAAACACTTGACGTGGGGAGTGGCAGTGAGCGCTGCTTACCAAGCGACGATCCGCGATCAAATCCTGCATCGTAGCCGTTTCCGGCCAATCTAGCCTTCCGTCCCGCCGGGGTCGGTTAATCGGTACGAGACTTCATGTTCTACGGGTCTAACTACCTCTGACGAGTTTCGAACAAATTTGACGACCCAAGGCGCTGCCGCTTTTTGACGCCGGTACCTGGTGACACTGGTGCTAAGCGCTTTTGCGCTAAAGGAATGTGATATCCGTGTTCTGTGGATCAAACCGTCCCGGAGGCATTTCTAGTAAAATCCGCAGTCGTGGAGAAATTTCGATAAAAAGGCGGCTTAGTTTTCGAGGAGTGGGGGTTAAGGGTAAATACAAGTGCACAAATAATTCACTCGACTGGAGTAGACATATGAAACAGGACTGAAGAACTGATCCAAGCCGTGTGATCAGGCAACTATTATTGAGGCTAATCGTTAGGTTCATTTACTCATGCGTAGACAATTGCGACTTGCACACCCTGAACACAAGCAGATGGAAAGTATCCTCTCCATTTGTTTCCCGATTAATCCTCACGTTCTCCTTCTCGAATTTCTCCTATCTTGGATGTCAACCTCATCGGGAACACTGCAGCTCACGATTTTAATTTGATAACTGCAATTCGGTCACCGTTCACCATGTGAAAGCTACCTTTGAAAAAAATGCTGGGTTCCAGGCTTCGAGGGGAGTTATAAAGGTTCAATTCCCGCTTGCGTCTGACCTTAACTCAGCATCCTTGTGGTAACTGCAGCTCAGTGCAACACAGAATGTATAACTCATAAAATCCCACAGATGGGATGGTATGGATCCACGAAAGGGGGAGGGAGGGAGGGAGGTACGGCTGTCGCGGAAACACGGAATAAGGCGCTTGGATCAGGGTCAAACGCGGCGTTGCATTTTTTGCCTCCACTATCATAATCTCCCGTTGCTGAGTTTTCTTCTCAGAATACGACCCTTTTCCCATTTCAAAGCCGAGGAGGCTCAAACGAACGATCGATCATTGATCGAACGAATGAACGAGCAAAAGAATATTAAAACCCATAAGATCATCTCTAACCATACTCGTTAGAAACCCATTTAACCCACCAGAGGGCCGAATAGAGTCTCCTCCCTCTCCCGCCAAAGGATTCTTTCAATATCTGGTAAAACACGGCAGGGCTGTCTAGTGGGTTTCCCTTCGGGATTTCTGTTTTGTTTCTTCGGGGTTGAGAAGAACGGGATGTAGCGCTGAAAAATTCCTGGCTACGAAAGGGCTGCACTCGATTTGGTGAAGCAGAGAGGTGATGGGAATGAGCTTGAAAAAATCATAAGCTAATGGTGAAAAGGTGGAGGTGTAGGGTTGCAGTAAGCGGATAGGGAAAGAACTCTTCACAGGGTTTCCCACCTCGAAAGCATAAGCTACAGAGTGAGGAAACCAAGAGCAGAAATCAGAATAAAAAATTGAGGAAATCAAAATTCAAAAAAAATCGATCAAACTACTGGCCAATAAGTGGCCCAGAATTGCCATATACACCCTTCCGGCATGTTCTAGACAAAAAAGAGGAAAGGAACAAGGGGAGGGGGAGACATTCCGAATGGCCACAGCGATAACGGTCGAATAGAGCCTGAAAACCGTAGTGAAGAGTTTGTCGGTCATTGAAAGCGCAATGAGGCGAACACGTAGGAAGAGGCGGGATCGTAGCCGACGAACGAGTGACTTTCCAGGGTTGAAAAACTTCGAATCACATCTGGCATCGAGCACGTGGAGGGCTACTGGCGCAAAAAGTCTCACTTCAACACCCACGAGTATGTAGTAACGATAACGGTGTAGCAACTTTTCATGTGTCCAGGCTCACTCACTCAAAATCGCGCCAGGATAGCGCTGAAGAGCCATTCAACTTTTGCCTACCAGCAATGCTGCATCTGTTTTCAATTAGGATGTAAGGAAAGATTTGTCCCCAGCGAAGTTGAAGCTGTAACTATTCTACTGAAAATTACCAGGCTGAGCAATGAGCAGAGGAAATTCGCTAGACAACCTCTCTCCTGCAAGGGTTCACAAGCCCGGTTGGCAACCCAAAACTCGCCACTGTTTCTGGGTTCTTTCTCCCCCA